>JADLIF010003271.1:0-169445 GCA_016648015.1 Steinernema khuongi
ACAGTCGATAAGCCAGAACTTTGCCCACTTTCCACTATTTTTGACGATCTTGGGCGCATTCGACGCCGAATTGTCTGCTGAACAATCCGATACCAAGCGGGATCAGAAACAATGAAAATTCACCGAATAATCAGCAGTTTTCCGGGCGCCACCAGACTCCGTGTCGAGACCTTTGACGTGCCAAAAAAGTAGGAAATTAAACTGGCATCCGACTATATATGCGATCGTTCTTCTTAAAATCACAAAATCAAAATGGCGACGTCATGGAAGGGAAGAACGTGATTAATTCCAGTGGTCACTCCTCAGTCTCGTTCCCTGTTTCTTGACTGGAAAGTGACGAATTGTCTACGCCATGACATATAATTCAGACTTCCCTTCAAATTTCTACTCAAACCGTCAGCTGCACAAGTCATGCAGCGACATATCGTTATCGGATGACACATCTGAAATGAGAAATGCTTCTAGACTTTGTTACTTACAATACAGTAGTCGACAAGGCCATACTACAGACAAACATGGATGAGCAAAAACTTCGCAGTGTTAGTGACAGAGCTTAACAAAATCAGGCGGAAGTACTGCATGAAAATAGTAACAGTGTAGAGCTTCTGCGTCGTTTCAAGAGCTTTCGGTCGTTTTTTTTCTTTTCTAAACTGGGCCCGATCTGACTGGATTGAAAATTATTGCATATGGATCCACTGTAACCTTAAGACAAAAAAAGAATGTGAAAATGTTGATTTTCTCTGACGTTCTAAGCACAATCGTCGATGGTTCCCTTCAAAACCAAACAGAATGTCGGACGTCATGACATGCAATAACGTGATTTTTTTTCCAATGGCTGAACTGTGTGCAGCTTCGTTCACTTTCAACGGACTGGATTCCATTGTACGGTCCTTTCATTGTGAGGTACAAAGCTGGGGACAGTCCGACTTCTAGAAACCATGTAAAGACGTTTACGTTGTATTTATACATCGATTCAATTGATCTTCGTAAGGGGAGTTTCGAAAGGTGCTACGTACAATCCGGCTGAAACTCATTGGCTAACTGGGCGCGACCGTCTGCGTTGTAACCCTACAGCAAAACAAGCTTCGTGCTATGGTTCATTTGCTTTGAGGGTCTGAACATAATCTACGTAGAACGTAGAACTAAAAATAAGGATGCTAGACGTCATGGGTCTTCCCGAAGGTCTGGCTATTTCACCTTCATAAACCGTCCTAATCGGGATATCGCTGTATGAATGACTCAGAAGGAACAGCTTCCAATCTACTCCACACGAATCTCACCCGCTTAGTGTTTAAGCGCGTTCCAGACCCTTGACTCATCGGGTCTCCCGACGCCCCTTGCCTTTCCGTGTCCGATTTTAGAACTAATTCTAACTCAAGCCATGTCGCCAGGCCTAGGCCGGCACAAACATCGCCTTGGACGGCGGTGGCGGATTCACATGCGTCGAACGTTTATTTTCGTTCGATCCTCTCATTTGTCGGCTTAGCGATCGGCGCGCTATTTTTAACAGTCTGTGCTCAGGGGCGTTCCCCACCTTTTCCGTAACCCACTCCCGCACCTGTCGGCTTTTCGGTGACAACCTGTAGAGATACAAGCTCATGCCCACGGGGGCCGATCGGGAGTTGATCTGCGCCGAGATTCAGCGCCGGAGGAGGTGAATAATTTGTTTGTTGTTTGTGTGTCTCGGTGCTGCATCCGGCCGCGGTTACGCCAAGGGCGGTGTTTGCACACAGGCGCTCGTGGTCTGCGCGCTCTGCCGCGTCGCGATCTATCGGCGTCGCCAAAGAAAACAGTGTTTTGTCGAACCGAACACCATTCGTTCACTCTCCGTCAGTCTGGACATTGGCTGGAGTGCGTGCGCCCGTCCGTGATCGATAGAAGGGATTTCCCAAACGCCTTTTCGGTCTCCTACACACATATATATTGTCTCGCCCGCCCTCTCCAATTCGTCACTTCTATTTGCGCCACCAGTTCTATCAGTCAGCACCCCTGCCCCCTGCCACCGCCATACCGACACGCAGACCTCTGACCAAATCATGAGTTCACACGTCGAAATGAACCCCGTCTCCGACACCCATCCTATCGGCAAGCTGCTTCTGGCCGCGGAGCTTCTGAACGCCTTGCCGCACAGCTCCATTCAAGTCATCAACGGTAAGGGAACCCCTTCGCCTTTGCCCTTTTACAGAACCCTCTGTCCCTTTGCAGAAAACTACAAAAATGAGAGCTCTTCGAGTGGAAAGATTCGCTGCCTGGTCACGGCTTCCACCAGCCAGCCCGTTATTCCCATGGACCATACCGTACCCATGCTTCAGCCCCGATCGTCAAGGCCTTCGTCTAATTCCAGCAGCTCCACGCGTCACAGCCGGTGCGTGGGTTTTCCTGCACTCCATCCCGCTCGCTTGCTCACTCGCGACTGCGCCCGTCGACCACATCGTAACTTGTTTACACTGCGCACGTGAGCCACATGTGCGGCGAGCTGTTCACGTGAACGCCGTGTGCGAGGTACCGCTCAGCACAGCTCTCGTGCGCTCGCGAGCTTGACTTAGACGATCTAAAGATCAATCATCACCAGAGAGCGATGAGTAGCATTTGCATGTTTTCGAAATTCTTTCCCTTGGCACAGCCCCAACAAGACTCCTCGCTTTCGACATCACTGACCACTCTGTTTTAGGGCAGCCCACAACGAACTTGAAAAGACTCGTCGTGCCAACCTACGAGGCTCGCTGGAACAGCTCAAGCAGATCTTGCCCAGCGACACCGACTGTTCCCGTGACACGACCCTCGCGTTGCTCACGCGTGCCCGCAACCATCTCTTGGTAAGTGCACTTGATTGGCGAATGCGATCTGCCGCCTACGACATCGTGCGTTTCGGCGGGCGAATTGACCAGCGGGGCACCACAGACGGACATCGTGTGCAAGGCACCGAGCTCAGATTAGACGGGAGTCCGCTTAGAGGAAATGGATGTGAGGCGCACGTGGTCGTCTGCACGTTCTGCTCATTTTCCAACAAATACCATTGAGCCGGAAGAGCGCGGAGAGCCTTTTTTCTCTTTCAATAGCATAGCGATGGGCTTGCGCACTTTTCAAATTGAAAGGACCTTTCCAATTGATCTTCGTAGACTTAGCAAGGGCGATGGGAAAGCCATGTTTCTTCGGCAAAGTGCACTCGGCGGCTTTTGGCGCAAAAAACTCGGATTTCCTCTGCTCCGTCGCTGCTTCCCCCTGGAGATCATCGGCATATTTGATCGTGTGTGCAGTTTGCAATGCTGCTGCGAGGTCGACGCGACGAAGTGGTCGTACTTTGATGCGTCGCACTCTCGCCATGTCGGCTGCGTCGGAGCACGTCTCCCCCCGACGCGTCGGCGTTCACGTGCCCGGCGCGTGCTCGCCCGCCGTCGGAGAGCAGCCGCGTGTTTATGATGTGGTCCCGTGCCTGCGCGTGCACGCGATGTAAAAATGATCACTCGGCCGACGGCGGCAACGACTCATCGAATGACGACGGGGGTTTCCACCGACCGCTCGCCGGCGACGTGTCAGAGAACAGCGGAGGAAGGACGCGAAAACACTTCCCACCGGGCGGCAAAAGCGATTCCGCGAGCGCTAGTGTTGTTGACGCAGCACGGCGACGACGAGGGGATGCAATGGACTCCTCAACTAGCAGGGGGGAACAAACATATGAGGGGGGTCCAGGATTTCTGAGGGGGGATCTGATCCGATGTATTATCAAGCACGTGCGCTTCCGCCGTCGTCGCAGGGGTTCTCACTTTTGGCGATGGCGATGGACATCACGCGATCAACGTACTACAAGTGCAATTCGGTCAGAGTACCCGTTTCGGGGGCGCAGACGGAGTTCACGTGGACGGCGACTCCGTCGGCATCCGGGGCGCATAACACGTGGTTCGCTCTTCTCTAACGTGACAACAGCCATCGCGCGCGCAGGCACATGTCTTGTGACGTGACGCATCGGGAACAGTCTAAAACGGTCGCCCCACATACCCTTCGCCCACGTCAACACCCAGAGTTAACGGAGTCTTTTCTTTCAGAGCCAAGAACGCCGCAAGGCCGAACTTCTCGCCAAGAGACAGGCACTCGCTGCTGAACGTCTCCGAATTGCCCAAGAGCTTGATCAAGTGCGAAATGAGTGCAAAGCGCGCGAAGAAGCGCAGAGCGTCGTTTTCAACACGACCTCCGTGACTCCTTCCTTCGACGAAAACCGTCTCTCGCCCATGTACCTGGAATACAGTCCCTCGGCCAAACCCTCGGTTTCCCCGGCTCTGCCCGTCGTTCCGTTCACCTTCGACCCCGTCCTCGACGGACTGGTGCCTGCCTGGCCTCTGCTCTACCCCTACAGCCATCACCAGCCAGCCCAAAGCCTCCTTTGCCAGCCGTGCTCCAAGTGAAACGCACACACTTGCACTGTGTCATTTTGATCTCTTGTATGCAAAATTGATTCCATACGGTGTTTCATAGTCAAAATCCACTTGATTTCCGACAGATTTCTGTGCATATATTTGCCTTACCAAAAAACTTGTACCAGCAAACCTTGTGTCTTCCTCTCCTGCTCTTAATGTCCTTCTTGGTCCACAAATACGCGAAAGATTCTGACGCTTATTTATTGTTGCGTTGTGTGATACATAAATACGATGGAAATTAAGGTGTTCGTTTCCTTAGCAACCCGCTAGCAAACATCGGCGGTCGTAGGACTACGGTAGAACTAGTCGGGGGAACCCCTGGGCGAAGCGGCGGACTTTCCTCGTTGCTTTTTGTTTTGCAATAGCGCATGACAACTACCGTATGCTCGCGCTGTTCTGCTGTGACTTGACTTGTTGACTTCAGAAGTGGTGCTCGTGATCGCATGACATGTTCCGTTGCACAGCGCGTGAAAGGGTACTCCCCACTTTTCGTCGTCTTTGGTAGCGGCGACGATGGCCGGTGATGTCTGATTGCTTACAGCGATTTCGGGCGACCGTCCGCGACGGGTCGCCGTGCATCGGTGCATGTGGACGCCTTAGCCAAGTGCCCTAGCGTGGCCACGTGACGCTGTTGCGATGCACGTGCTCAGACCGCCACTAAACATTCCAAGGACGATCACCGATATCTGAGTGCCTTCTCACATCGACCCGTAGCGTTGACACTTGAGCACGGCGACCGGCCGATTGAGCGACCACATCTCCGTCTCCAGAGCACCTTGCAAAATCGTTGATATTAGAAATCTTGGACACTTCTAATTTACACTCCTATCGCTTGGACTGCGTCTCAGACCACTTCCCAGATCGGGTCTCCTAGTCCCACGCACTCGGATTACGGTCGTTCTGGTGTCAATTCCGCCAGAGCAACGACGTCAGAGCGCCGATCACGTCGTGCAGTGCCCCGTCAGAGGGAATACACCGTCGCCGTCCAGAGCGGCTTCCCCGTACGCAGCGTTATCATTGCGCGCGTACAAAAACGGAACGACCACCGCTCTATCAGCGATTTCGTCATCGGTGGACGTCGTTGCGACGAAATATTTTTTGCAGTAGACCAAAACGGCTCAGAGAGTTATACTGTCAATGCTTTGGCTTGCCCAATCTGGAAGACGAAGATGCAACATGTCTAGCTGGTGCATATCATTTAGGTGGAAACTACCTACAGGGCTTCGTAAAAGACTGAAATTTAGAACATATTCATAATTGTGGCAACGGACAAGAATTTCTCCTCTAATCCTTGTTCAAAGGAATATCCAAATTGGAGGTACCTCTCACTTGTCTGAAAACAGTTTAGAACTATACTTATATGGGCTAAAATACGTTCTATCTTTTAGCCCGAGCAGAGAGAAACAGACGGGATACTTTGCTCTTTGGGCCTATTCGATGTTAAATGCGATCGCGTACTCCCGTTTTCCCCTTAATGTTATTTGATTGTCGGCCAGAAAGCGTCTTTGGTCGAATCAATCACATGGAGGTGGGGACGACCGAAACAACAGCAGCTAAAGACTCTGTTTTTGGGGACGAGCCCGTGGGGAATGTGGTGCGGTTTCCGCTGCGCCAGCAGCACCGCTTTGTACACACATCGGGAACTCCGAAAAGAACGTGGCGGAGGTCGACGAGGGTTTCGAGTCGTACGCAAGTTGACACCTGTTGACACGTCCAAGGCGACCTACAAGGGTCACGGAAGATGCTCGTCGATCGGTCGCCGCCAAAAATGCATGAGTGCCTTCTGAAGCGGAAGGGCCGCATTTGCAACCTTTCCATCGCACAAGCCAGTTCAGGTGTGCTGATTTCGAAGGCGCCCTTCGAGGCAAGAAATGTGTGTCCGTGACCAGTTCATTGTTTCTATTGGAGCGCGCGCGCGGGTACGGTAGCTTGGGGGATTCCACCGGCCGCGGGGAACATGTGATGGTGGTGACATCGGAGGAGAAGTGTACTTTGACCGGCTGCGGGCACCAAGCGTAAACAGAGCACATTGCCGAGTGGTGGCGGCTGTCTCGCCCGCCGATTCGCACGTGCTCGCACGACGCACCCGATCGGAAGAGTCCGGGCACGTGATTGCCGGTCCATCTTCACGTGGCCGTGGGCTGACCCTCCACTGATCAATACAGGCTCGTGTCTCGACGGCTATTTCCCTCGTCCGCTCGAGGAGGTTCCTTCCAGAACATTCGGCGCATAGAGCCGCGGAACTTTGGATTATACACGGGCCTCCGCCACGGCGAGACTGGAAATCCGGAAATGCACCTTTCCGCTACGCGGGACTGCTTTACCGCGTCCTTCGCGTCTCGGCGAACAACACGGCGACGAACCACATCACTCGGTCACGTGATGACGAAGTCGTTCTGACTTTGTAAATGAACGGGGATTCCTGTTCTTCTTCCTTTGCAGTCGTACGACAATTCGACGTGAATCGAAGGAGACAACTCGGCTTCTTCAGCATTGTTTAAACTGGAGCCTCATATGTCTACACCTGTTTGGGACGGGTAGATGCCCGGCTAGCGTACCATAAGAGTCGTATGCGCTACAAATCCGGGGTCATCGCATTAGGTACGTGCTGATCGTCACCATCGCTCAATGGTCATCTGTGCTCTCCTTGCCGACTGTCCTCTCGGGTTGTTGCAAACGTAGGCATCCTCTAAACCGGTTTACGGTAAAAATAGAGACGTTTTAAGGGAGGTTCCTTCGACCATAGTTCATGGCGCAGTACCCTGACCCGGCGGCCGAGACTGCGATCTCTGGCATGGGCACAAACGTGTGCGTAGAACCACGTTATCAGCGAGGTTTGTGCAGCGGTGCTAGTAGAGTCGCACTCCAATTATATGTAGAGGGCAAAAGTGCGGTCTAGGGAGCAAGAAACGCGGAACAAAACCGAAACTGACGAATTAAGTGTACATATTAATCTGTTAGAGTAATTACAACTTTGAAGTCACTTTAGATAACCAAAACTTTACACCATAAATGTAGAACGATTACGATATTTACTGTAATTAGATTAACCTTACATAAAGGAAGAGTATATCCAATACATATGTAGATTACGTTAGTGACTTCCAGCAATAAACGTTTCATTCCACAACAAATACGGTAGTTGAGTTGGATTTGACCGCTTGGGATAGTGGCGATTTGCACGCAGCAAATGACCCCGGATTTGCGCATACCTTATAACATTAGTGACCCCGAATTGGTGGGACTCAAGAGTCTCGTGGTACACGTGATCGCTCACCTCATCAGTCTTGCGGTACACGTGAGCAGGAAACATTACGGCATGTGCCAATCTTGCGTTCGCACTGGCCGATTTTTTTAAATTTCTAAACTCAATTTGATTATTTTGCCATACCTTAAGCTTGATATACAAAGTTAACTGAATTTTGCCATATTTAAGCCATGATAAGAGGAGAACTATAAATGTACATTCAGTACCTGTGTGTCCTCCCACTTGGTCAGCCATAGTGATGTACTCATTACGTTCTTAAATATCACGCTCATTTTAAGCCACCAAATGAGTGAAAAAAATCATTTTGTTACGAAACATTATGTGTCATATGCTGCAGATCAGTACAGCCGTATGAACTTCTAGTTCTTGGCAGACATTTAATTACAAGAGACTGTTTTGTTCTTAGCAAGAACAGGAGGTCTTTGCTTTGTTTTCTAAATTTGCAGTAAATAGAACTGACAGTGAAACACTTACCGACCTCAGACAAAAATTGATTCGAAAGCTGGCAAATCCGACTGTATGAGAAGCACAGCTCATTTTGTGTTGAGGTGGAAAACCAATTACCGCATAATGCAGAGAAGTTAGACGAAGGGAAGCGCATGATCACCAGTTAAATTTTTGTATTGAAACATCGAATGTCGCCATGATTGAAGATGCTTTCTTGTGAGAGAACGGATGCTCTCCAACATCTACCTTCTATTTCTCCTACGCGCCATTCACGTAGTACTTATGTATGTTCCATTGTTAGCTCATTGTTAGTTAGTAAGAAGTGACAACCTATCCAACTTTGCAGCCTCCTAGCCCCTTTCCCGTAACGTCTCTGAGTCATTGAGTAATGGCGGTGGAATTTTGGGCTTCCATTGCGGGCGCACTTTCGTTGCACTAACGGCATGCGAGGGCCGGAAGTACTTCTCTTTGGCGGCGATCAGGCGCCGCTTCAATGGAATGTCGTTGTCGCTTGATGTGGCCCCCTTTATGCAGATACAGCCGTCGGGGTTTATGTTCAGGGACTTTCCGGCATTGACCAGGAGATACGTGTCACATTGTTCTTGAATTAGAATGCTGAACATGCCTTATAACACAAATCTAAGATCGTGCGGCTACTGTCAAGATTTTCCCCATTGTAGATGTATACGCCTGTAGATTGTGTTACCGATTGATTGAACAGGCCTAAGTTTGGGCTATACAGCTGTTTGTCCCAGTAGCTGGTGGAGCGAAAACTGCTCAGTCTCAATAATGCAGCTTATAACGGGTTAATGGAAATGGAGAACGGTTTAAATTTAATATCTCAAATTTAATATCTAGCATCTTACTAAGCAATAGTTAGGGATGCTAATTCTAGTTGTTTGCTTGCAGAACATAGCCGGCATTCGTGAACGGACTTTTCAGTCTAAAACTAAAGTATGCGATGCTAAAGTAAGTGATGCTAAAGTATTTGGTTTGGAATTTTACTTTAGCATTGCTTTTCGCTTGTGGACTACCATGGAGTATATTATAATTGACCGTATCCTTCCGCCTTCTAAGGTCATCAAGTTAAGTTTATGTCGCGCGTGATCAAATTTCGAAATCGTCATACTCACAGTCAGCAAAAAGTGTCAAAGTACAACTGCATTTCATGAGGCTAAAAGTGCTACGCCAGTTCGTGCGATTGTTGCGCACAGAATCGTTATGTGAGAAAGAAATCGGTAGGCGCCATCATACAGTTATGGTTGGCAACCATAACTGCAAAGCAGACCAAATCCGAGTATTTATCAAGCTCGAATGCTCACGTCCGAGTTTGTTTCCAGGCTCAAGCTCGAATAAGGGTTCCTTTCATTCTGTGTTCCCAATCAGCATAATTAAAATGAAAACAATACTAGCAACCTACTTGCATTTACTTTACGTATAGCTACTACATAGCTGTCTAAAAAATTGAAAAAAAAATCTGAATTTAGAAAGGATCATGAAAACTGTCACCTTTAATGTCATGTCATGTGAAACTCAATGTTTACAACGCACGGATAAAATAGTTCCAGAAGAATGTTCCGTTGAATTGTTGCTATACAGGGTGCGTCAGCGAAACTGTGACGCGATAAAAGAGGCATAACTTTTCGCCAATTATTCGGATTTATCTAAAATTGGATCCATTCATTCCTAAGAGATTATTTTACAATGATTTATAACCTTTCCTCCAAATAAGTACTTTTTGATAGAATACGGGCTTCTGAATGCATCCGAACATGTCACCGCTGTGCGTGCCAGTGGCTAAAATCATCTGGGTACCTTTTAAAGATCACAGTTTTTCAGTGACAAGAAATTTCATAATTTAATCGCGATAACTACGTTTTATTAAGCGGACTACTAACAGCTACTTTGAAAAAAAATTTCATCATTTGGAACCGAATCTATGAAAATCGCGAAGGGCGAAGGTGATTTTTGCACCTTTTTTTCTTTCTGCTCTAAATATTTCTTGAACCTACACAGTGGCCTCTACCGCATACAGTAAAGTGTAGAAAGGTCTTGCTAATAAGCTGATTCAATTTTAGACGATTCCGATAATTTTCCGGAAAGTTATGCCTCTTTTAATCTCGTCACAGTTTTGCTGACGCACCCTGTAGTGGTTTCTAAACGTATGCTTTACAAGCTTCTTTGTAGAAGTTGTTAATGTCATCAGAAAGTTTATTCAGGGTCAGTAGTAGAAGGGGTACGTTGTGAACAATATTTGAAAACGTCTGGGAATTTAAGTTTATGCCGTTGACCGGGCGCTCTTTAACTCCTGTGTAGTGTGTATTCAAAAATTCATTTTCCAAAACCACGTTTTTCTCCAACTATGCTGTTTCGACCTTCAGTAAAGGTGTTTCAAAGAACGTTATGTTTCACCAAGACTTATGCTTTAAGCGCATTCCAGCGCAACCGGTCAACCGTAATCGTAATTTTAACCGTAGCTTAATCTTAGCAAATCCTAGCAAAATTCTAACCGCAACTGCTTTGGCTGTCTCTACGCCTGGACACAAGCTGTGTTTTCATCGCAACATTGCGCGGATCAAACCCTTTTCAAGAGCTGTAACTATTGGCTTTGCTATGTGCTCGAGATATTGCTATTAATCTTTACGTGATACGCACATTGAAAATATAGTGCTGCTTGTATTTTTATTTTCTTTGGATTGGATTTTTTTTCCTCTCACTTTGCTTTACTCAAAGTGTTCTATCGGATGCGCTGCATATTTTTTATTTCGCCATTTAGTGTAATTTGAGTGATAGCTTGACGCAGGCGACTGCGGTTTGGAGGTCTCTGTGCAGTCTTAATAACTGGAAAAGCATTGACGACTTAGGCGATCTATACAAATCCTGCGCAGCGGATTCTGATTCAGAAGCGTCATCGTCGTCATCAGTCCTTCGGACCGACACCGAAGAAAGCACAATAAACAGTAGTTCTCTTAGAACCCACCCTTGAAATGACACGGAGCCCGAGTCCTTATCGTATCCGCGCTCTCGCCATCGAATAACATATATTGCGACGCTCTGCTTGCTTCACTCACTGTAAGTAAAACTAGTTCTTATGTTTCACGGGAAAGCATATCCATTGCTCCAGGTAGATTGATATCAGTTTATTCCGTAGACAGTTCTTAAGCTTTGCGATATATTTACAAATGCGTGACATCGAATCGGCTTGAGTTTCTAACCGTTATTGCTTTTCAACGTTCAATCTCTCACCCGTTGCTTGATATGAGGATGGACACACGAAGCGACCGCACACTGATGGACAGATAGTCAACAAGTGAGAGGGAGAGAAGTAAACAGCGGTATGGGGTTCTCGGAGAGAGAAAAGCACACTATGTATGTACAATTTAACGAATTCAAACTGGCTCTTTGCTCTCCTCGCTTTCGCCCTTCACGTCCTCTTCTGGGAACGACAAGGCGGTAGGCAAAGCGCTGGGAGTCAGTTGGAACGACTGCAATTGAACGGCTAGCGCGCTTCTCACAACCGATTTCACCTGCTGGGTGCGCATCAGGTGCATGCGGTGGGGCTTCATCCGCTTTTGCTGAATGCGCACCTTCAGTGCATGCGTGCTTGGATCCAGTGGCGGGCAGCCCTCCGGTGTATTCAGCCTCTTCTCTACGTGGATGCTCTGCTTGATGTTGAGCAGCTTCTGTGGCTGGAACTGCAGGTTCTCGGGAAGAGAAACGCGTTTTGTGTGTCCGACAATGGCTTTGCGTGCGCGTTTGTCCACTCCGGTGGCTTGGCATCGGGTTGCCGTAATCTTTAGTCGGCGCATTTGAGCGTCCATACCGTGTCCAGTGCAGTTTGCTCTAAAGCATAGGTAGCGTGAATGTAGAAGTCAAAAGAACTTGGCTTACCTCTGAATATCGTTTTCGTTTTTTGTCTTCTTGGCAAGTCGGCCGCTGGGAAACTCCGCTGCGACCGAGTCTATTGCGTTGTCACTGGCTCGCCATCCTGATCGGAATGCCGAAGACTGTGGACTTTCACAGGGACTGTTCACTGTGGATACGGTAGACGTGTTGACATTGCTGAAGACGTGCGCGTTGGCCACCTCGCGCCCTGTGCTGTTCGTGCTTCCGTCGGAATTAGGTGGACAGGAGGAAAGGCTGGACATGAAGTCTGCTTCGATCTGAGGATCGAACGAGTCGAACACGGACGCGTTGCCGGGGGAATCGCTCGAGTGAACCGAAGAGGGCCCTCCAGTGCCGCCTATGTCCGAGTCGATACCGTCGTCTACTGATTCTACTGTCGTGATCGTGGACTGCCTGCTTAAGCTTGATCTGTAGGACTCGTAGTCGGAATGCTGAAAGGAAGGTGTGAATGGCAAGTTCTGTTTTTTTTTCGCTTATTGTTAGATTCACGGTCAGTTTCATTAAAATGTTACTTACCGAAACTGTAGATGTGCCTGAGGACTGCACGGATCCGTCGGTGCTCTGTGAAGACGTCGCTTCGCGCTGACTAACCCGAGCTGCATCGCTTTGGCGTCTTCTAGCAAGTAGGGCCGATGGTTGCACCCTTTCTAGCAACATCAGATAGATCGCATGGAAGTTGTCGTAGGCATTGGTCATAACGGACTAAAACAGGGCGTTCCTAGAGACGGCTCTTCCTCTTGATACTCACCATAACCGTCCGTTCCTGTTCAATGCCGAAAGAATACATGACGTTGATTATCTGCTGCTTTTGGGCCTCGTCCACCTCGTCCGACTCGCACTGCTCGTTGTTGTAGTACTCGTCCGCTCCACCCGCTTGCATCCAGCGATGATTTTTAATTTGCTCCATGGTGATTCTCTTCGAAGGGTCGACCTTCAACATCCTTCGGATAAGATTTTCGCAGTCTGCAAACAGCGTTCATTGATAGGTTGAACGGTGAGTGGGTCCTACCAATGGACATGAAGAAAGGAACCCGAAACCTTCCAGACAAGACCCTTTCGCGAAGGATTTGCAGATTGCTGCCCTCAAAGGGCAGCACTCCACAGATGAGAACATACAACACCACTCCGAGACTCTGCAACAAAGAGTTATACTCCTGCATCAACTAGACGCACCCTTACCCAAACGTCAATTTCCGGGCCCATGTAGTTCTGACCCTCGAACACTTCGGGCGCCGCATAGGGTGGCGATCCACAGAACGTGCGAAGGACATCACCTTGGGTAAAGAAGTTGCTGAACCCGAAATCAGCGATTTTGATGTTGTAATTCGCATCGAGTAGTAAGTTTTCGGCCTGAATGGAACAAGATGATTAATGGTTATAGCGTGTGACTGGGTTCCCCCAGAGTGTAATCACCACTGGCAGAGAATGTGGTAAACGATCATTTAATATGAGTAGACGAAAGTGCCAGCGAACTCTGCTAGTGGTTCCTTATTTACTTTGCACTGTAATTCACTTAGGAACCGGCGGGCTGTGAGTATGGACGGGCCGTAATCAAATTTAGATTACATCGGAACACTGGAATAAATGCGGTTTTTGCAGTGGTCAGCTCTGGAAATGTAATTTGAACAAGCCTTAATTGTGTGTGTCCTACTACAACGAACTTTAGAATAATGAACTTTTGTTTCAGTGTTTGAAACAATTCCCAAGGTAATGCAAGAAAAACGTTTTGGTGGTCATAGTGTGTGACTAATGTCCGAGCGATAACCAGAAACGCGACATCGAATAGCTGGAATTTGTGTGAGCATGCATTCCGGTGAACCACATCTGACTTCCGATCCCCTTAACCTTGTGTTTTCCCTCATTACATTTATTTTGGATTTTCCCAATACTGTTGAGCGTTCCAAGAAGGAAGTGTTCCCGATCATGGTTTCTCGATTGTTTTTGACATTTAAGCTATGAGCAATTTGGAGTCTCATGTGGTCATATCATACGATCATGTGAGCAACTACAAATTTGCCGTTACCTTATTATTCTTAACATTGTTTCGGAAAACAATTAATCCAATCTTCTCACAACTGTTCCCATGGACGCATTCAATGCTTTAACGAATAACACTACGCTATAGATTTGCATTCCCCTCGACATTTGGAGATCACAGAAAACGGACAAACCAGAGGAGTTCCTTGTTTGTTTAGCACGTTCTCACGCTACTAGGTAACACCAGTCAAGCCAAAGCAAAAGACTGGTTGTGGATGTCCATCAGAAACAATGTCCTTTTCTAAGAATACGATGGACATGTTATGTAATCAATAATAGCGCAGGTCTAATGACATGCGGGGATCGATCATTTCTGCAGTGTCATAAGGAAAAAAGGACCTCTGCCTACGTCATAGCGCGGCGAAGACTACGTCACAGATGACGCGCCTTTTTATTGTACTCTTCAAAAGTTTTGGCTCGGAAAAACAGCCTGTAACAATACGCTATTCCACGAACGATCTCACGGCTCCCGCTCGCTACAAAAGAACCCAACAACATCTACGTGAGAGAGCATGCCAGCAGTACAGACAATCGGCATAAACTTGTAAAGAATCCTTACCTTTAGATCCCGATGCACTATGCTGTGTTTGTGGCAATAGTCGACGGCAGAGATGATTTGCCAAAACTTCTCGCGGGCTTCGCATTCCTTGAGACGTTTGTGTTTTGCAATGAAATCTGAGACGAACCCATTGATCAGCAGACCATGTCCCCTCGGCACCTACCGTACATTTCACCGTTTCTAGCGTACTCCATCACCAAGTAGAGCATTTTTTGTGTCTCCATCACCTGAAACGAGTGGTTGTCAGGGCGTTCTGGGAATTTCGAAATTCTGCAACCGTTGCATCTGCAGCTCAGTTCTTTGAAATTTCGCTTGGTCCCGTTGATTCTAAAAAGTCACTTCCCTTACAAGAAATGCATTTCCGCCTACTACGCGTGTTTCGCATTCCCACGTCACCACCGCTGTGCTTGTGTGGCCCTTGGAGACGAATGGCACGAAAAGGGTTTGATCTCGACGAGCAAGGCGCCGTTCTGCATGCATTCCCGCTTTGATCCCGTTTGGGCCAATGCGCCCCGACGACGACCAAAAGCCTTTCCCCGGAATAGCGGGAATTCTGGGTGGTTGTCAGAGAAAAACAAGTCGTTAAAGCACCATAGCCGTCGCAACTTCCTTTTGCGCCCAGACATCACTCGACATCACTAACGACCTTATTGCTTACGTTTTCCCAAGCTCTCGTTCTCGCCCGCTCGCTCGGTGTTCCACAAGTAAGACATGAGTGAAATAATGGAGTTCTGCCCGGACACGTTACCTGTCGGGCGTCAGCTGACGCCGTTGGGCAACATACCAGCGGAACAGCTGGAGAACGTCTACGCACATTGTCGACGAAGAGGAACAGCTCAACAAGCAGAACGTACCTATGTCACTAGCGGGCATCTAGCCTTGGCCTACGTCAGTGCCTCTAGGAGGACAGACCGAACGTTTCTCATATACGCTGATTAATATCGGTTAACTTTCTGTCGCCGGAGAGTGTGTGACGGCCCCTTAGGTGATTACGTCGGTGCGCTCAGGCCGCCAAGAATTCACACCATTGAAAACGCTTATCACCTGCTCTTGTCAGGGGCGACAACGTTTGGAAGGGACACAGACACGACGCGTTTCTTCCAAAATACAAACTTCGCTGTTCTCCAGAGAACAAGGAACCTTTCTCTCCCCCTTCCCTTTTTTGGCTTAAGCATTTACCTGGTACAACTTGACGATGTTGGGATGTTTGACCTTTTTCAGTATGTCGATCTCTCGGTAGATCTTCGCCAAGTTCTCGCTGTCCAGCCGACTTTTGTTTACGATTTTTATTGCAACCTAAAGTCAGTGGCTGAGAACTCGTGCGCTTCACTTGTGCAAATCGTGCTCTGTGGATTATGTCTCAGAAGGCAAACAGCGATGACGTCGACGGCTTGCAACGAGTTTTACAGTTTTGATAACGAGATATAAATTTTTTGCAGTTTACGACTTTTTAAGTGGCGGACAGATGCGACGAGCAACGATGCAAAACAAAGACGGTGAATGAGCAGGAAAGAATCCGTTGAGTGTTGTTTGTTTGGACACGTTTTCGTCACTCAAGGAAGCTTAAACCTCCACTTAATCACTTAATTGTGTTAAGGGCCAAATGCGGTTAAAGGCACAAACCTCTGTGTTGGTGACTGTGTGTCGAGCACGTTTGACTGCCGCATAATTACCCTTGCCAATAGTGGCCTCCACTTCGTAGAAGCCGATTTTGAGGGTTCGCGGCGGCAACACCGGTATGGTGGTGGCGTTCGAGGACGGAGGCATCGCGGAGGGAGAGTTTGAATAACAGTTGAGTGGATGTTTACCCGTAGGAGGAAGACCGGTGGCCGGTGCGTAAGCACAGGACGTGCTGGGGTCACTGGGCGGCAATGCCCTGTTAGGGTCACCGGCCAACATGACTGAGGGACTAAAGTGAACGCCACAATAATTCAGCTTGAATTCACGTAGCACACATCCTCTTACACTGTTCGCATTGCTACCCCTCCATACACGATGACGCAAACGTTGACGTCACTCGAATTTCACTCTTTTTCTCTGTGCCTCTGATCGTTCGTTTTCGGCTGGCGATTCGGCTTCGCCAATCAGGCTTTCTTCACACTCTCCTGAAAAGACATGCGCAAGTCCTTCCGAACATTTTCACCCTCATCAGTTTTGGCCATTGGCCGCATCTGTCTTCGCGCAAATCACTCGCGCATCGCGACCGTCGTCCACCTCTCTCGCGCGCGGGGGACAATTATGATAGCGTCGGGCCACGGAGCCCGATCTGACAGCACGGCCCCTTTCTGGCCCGCCGGGGGTTTCGAGCCATGCTGGGAACTTTTAAACAACGCTGATTTAATAATGGCCGAGATTCGGCCGCCACGCCCTAAGAGTGCATCATAGGGCGCTCCGAGGGAAAGCACCACACATAATGGCGACGACGAGTGGGAACGCGTCACAAACGCCTGGGACATGGGCGAAATCAGCAATTTGTTCCAATCGCGGCGGCTCGCCACTTCGCCACAGCTTAGGAAGTGGCCAATCGCGCAGATAGTCCTAGCGGCTGCTGCTGCCAAAAGCGCGTGCTGCTTCTTTTCGAGCTCTCGCGCGCGCGACATAACAGATCAAACAAAAGGGGTGACGCAAATGCGAAGTGAACTCGGCAAAAAAGGGGGAAAAAAGAACGCCGACTGTGAGCAGTGGCAGATAACTGACCGAGAACGCTCGGATGGCGGATGGAGCCGCGATCACCGATGGCCCCTAACCGTGTCGCGCTACTAGCGACTCGCACGATATTTTATCAGAGACTCATGCAGCGAAAAAAGGAGCACTGTCTCCCCGCTTATTATTGCTGCTTCGAATCACCTTCGGCCCATGACATCGGCGTGCAGCAGAGATGGGAAGGTCGCCGCTCCAGGACAAGGCTGATGCGCGTCTGCGTCATCGTTGTCGCCAGTTGCTGGGAGGACCCTTGGCCGCCGATTTATTCGGCATCACGTCGGCTACGGCAGGAGACGCTGGAAAAGTGTGGACGCCGTCTTGTTTCTGAGCCCTACGGCTCGAGACGCGCCTAAACTCGAGGTGTGACATACGTTCCGTCGTCGACGGGAAAGGCGTGCGCGGTTTCCACGCGGTCCACACTCTGTAAGCTGTTCACAACAACGCCTACCAAACAAAGCTTTTTTTCCGTTGCGGTCGCCGGCGGAACGTCATCACGTACTTTTTACTCCAAAGCACTTCGTACACCGCCGTTTGCACAATACAAACGCAGGGATAAAATGCACAGACACAGTACTCAGGGCGGACCACAAAATCAAAGTCTAACACGATGACGACGGATTGAGCAGCGGTAACAGCGCTGTTTGTTTTACAATTAAACCGCGTGCATGAAGTACGCAAGCGAGGGGAAGCCTCGATGCTGGAAACGTCGATTACTCGGTATTGGCGATAGCCGCAGCACGTGAAAGAAACGCTGACGTCTGGTATACTGTCATAGACTACATATGAAAATCAGCTATGTTGGACATCTCGGTTGCTCGGATACTCCAATGATATGCCAATGACGTGTTCTATCAAATGTCGAACATCGAATGAAATGGTCTGCGAGTTTTGAACAAGGAACGATAAAAAGCTAGGCAACCAATACTACTTAAAAGGCCTGCTTACAAACCAGCAATTCAAACGTTCCCAGGTCAGAAGCGAGATATATTAGAAAACCCTTCGAAAGAGTAGTGGTATGTAAAAAAGCGTAAAAATTATCGTAAAAAAAAGATCTGGCTTACTACCGAATGGACTGATCTCAAAATTTCCCATAATACCACCTTAGGCAAACTACGGAGTTCATGGCAGCTTGATGGTTCTTAATGGTTCATTCGATAGATCTTGACAAGGTCAACTAGTCAGAGTTTAACAAACTGAAAAATTTAGCTGTTATAGGATTTTGTAGCTTAGAGGTTTTTTACACATATCATCTGTGCCATTGAACCCCATTTAACGATGACGGAATGCCAAGCTTGCCGAAAATGTTGATATATGATATTTAAAGATTAAGATTTAATACTAGTAATCCGTTTATTAATAAACGAAATCTGAAAACGAGCAGATAATTTTTGCACTATATGACAACACTTTGGAAGGGGCTCCACACAGTCCCAGTTTTGCTCCGATTGGCTTGGAACAGTTTGGAAAGGTCTCTTGTTAATGACGGAACCAGGGTACTTTCACAAATGCAAGAAGACACCGACCAACTCACAAGAGGGAGACCATCAAGGAAGGAAGCAGGCTGTGATATGTGCATATGTATAGAACGTATTTGATTTGACGTAAGGCACCCCGGATGGCGTATTTCCATTAATTCAGGAGGCAACTAAATCATTAAAACCAGAACATAAAATATGAACCATCAATGTGGAATATTCGATAAGATTCCTGAAAATAACGTCCATTATCATCGAATGTGTGACCCGTGGCAATACGAATGTATTCAATTATACTTGGTTAAGCCAGATTCGACAGCCGTGCTACCATAACTCAACACTACGGTAGTCACATGCGCCGTTCCAGGGATCGGCGGCAACAAATGGGAGCCCGGAGGTGCTGAGTAACGCGCTGTATGTCCCAGCGACCGAGAACCGCTCGCTTTGCGATATGAGGCGATGTAATTAGCACCTTTGGATTCGATTTCGCTTTGTTGTCGCTTCATCAAAATATACAATTTATTTTCTTCTTCAGTGTTAATTATTTAACAACAACAGTAAGAGACCAGTATTGTGAACATCTTGGGCACGCATTCATCGATGCCAATGAACGACTGAGGCAAGAGACGAGCGAGGATACGGTACATATACAAATCGGTGCTGGCCCTCTTTTTACAACGGTGACGTTATTTTGCGCTAACTGGAGAACACTTAAATGCGAATGGGTGACGTGAAGGCAGAGAAGATCTCACAGAGGAGCAGGCAGTCCGAAACCGTCACGAGAACTTCTTCATAGGGCATCTGAAGGGCGAATGTGGACAGGCAAGGAGGGAGGACGAGTAGAAATCTGGGTATTTGAGCAAGATTAGACATGGGTGGACGTTCGGCTGGTCGGTCTGTCGTGGTGCAGAGGACCGAGCAGCGGAGTTCCGCTCTCCGTGTCCGGCGTAGCCACCTCCGCTAGAGGCTCGAGCGGGGCCAGCTTTTCTGTGCTGTACATGTTACCGTAGACATCCGAGATGACGGTGCCTAAATCGATTTGTTTAGTATTTTCCTGAGCTGGATCTGAACTGACCAGAGGTGCTCAGGTTCGAGGCAAAACTGTCGTGTGACGGATCTATCCGAACTGTACCCTCAAAAGCCGTTGTCGGACTGTAGTACGGATGGTGATGACTGTAAGGGCTTCCGTTGCCCTGGAAGGTCGGCGGAGGCAAATAATCCAAATCTGGATTATTCTGCGGAATGGCAATGTAATCCTAAAGGCTACTTTTTCAAACCACATAATCGCCTAACGAGCGCACCTTAGAATAGATCGTGACATCATCTGGATTTGAAGGCGATCCGCTGTACATTTCTGGATAGAACTGCCCACCGTCCAGCGCTTCGCATTTTATCGTCACGTCCGCGTGATCTCCTAGAGCACGAAGCCAGGGGCTTAATCAATGTGTGTATGGTTCAAACCGGAAATCTTCTTAGTCCTTCTCATGCACCTTCTGCGGCAGAGGCAGCACAGGCAGGCAAGGCATATGAGTGACGAGAGCGCTAAGACGAAGACAATTCCCGCAATCATCATGTAATTTCCCGCTTCGGAGATCATTAGCGATATTGTGAGTCCGACACCTAGAACGGCGTCGATAAAGGCGTTTAACACCTTTCTCACTCACTTCGTTCTTTCAGTTCCACGGACTCTGACTTGACACCATAGGGATTGGCCGCTGAACAGTTGTAGGATCCGAAATCGGAGTCTTCCACGCTGTGGAACGAGAGCTGACTCTGCATGCCCGTTGCCGTCGGGATCTGCTTAATCTCAATACGGCCCTCCAGGCTTGCCGAGTCGAGCACCTTCCCATTGTGCCACCAGACGACTTCGTGTGCGAGAGGTCGTCCAGAGATCTACAACCAGTTGAGTCGTAGGGGATAGAGCGAAACAACAATCTTACATCGCAATGAAATTGGAAGTTTTGCTTTTTGTTTGCGTACACAACCTGTGGCAGCCTTACACTGGGGGGTCCGCGGATGAAGAGATAATGAGTCTGATTGACAGATTGGAAGCCGGGCACAGATGCCAGGCAGTAGTACTCACCCGCCTGATACTTGTGCACGGAGACTATGGTGAAACTAGAAAAAAGAATTCAATGAAATCTGGTGACAGTTAAGACTCACTTTTCGCCTTTGGACAAAACTCCGTTCTGTCCCACCTTGTACCACTGGATGCCCGGCTTAGGATTGCCTGTTGCGTGACAAGCCATGTGGACCGTTTCTCCTGGCAACGCCTCGTACTTCTGAGGCTCACTGACAAACCGAGCGCCGTCTAGAAATTTTGTGAAATTTTTGTGGCAAAATAAAGCCACTCACAGGTGATATTCATGACCATAGACGCAGTAGTAGTTCCGATGGAGTTACTGGCACTGCAGACCACTTCGCTTCCGTGGTCGATCATCCGTAGATTTCTCATCACTAATGACTGAAATGATGACAGATCTTTTCTATACTGTTCTTAAGCATTCTTACGTCAGTAGCCTTATCCCTAACATGGTTTCCTTTGTGAAACCATGAGATTCGCAGACTGTTAAGTGGTTTAGCGTCGACGTTGCATAGGAAGACGACATCGGCACCTTCTTTCATTTCACCGTTGATGACAGAAAGAGTCACCCGAGGCGCATACTTCAGATCCATGCGCACAGCGACGCTGCGCACTTCGACTCCGTAGGTTTCATGGCGTGCGATGCACATGAGGTACTTCCCGTCGTGTTCTGCCTTCGGAATAAAGCTGAAACCTCGAGAGGTCAGGGTGAGGAAAAGGTTATGCAGCATTTGAAACATCAGGTTTTCTTGCAGCTGTGGTTGTCATGTAGCTTTACAATCCCGGCAATCTTTACAATCTAGGCCTCATCACTGGATTCATTGCCTTTCGAAAGTTGTGATGAAGACTCAGCGGAATTAAATAAAAAATTTCTCAAATACTTTACCACAATTACAAATTCTTCCCGAAAGCGACTAAACTTTCCTACTGTACATGTTTGAAATTGAAACTTCAGCTTATTTGGAGCGCTCTACCATCTGATGGCACCAGTTTGTGTTTGCGTCAAAGATATTTTGCTTCTATAGTAATGTATTTATCGGTAAAACGTTTCTTCCAAGAGTAATGACATTATCCAAGACGACATGAAAAGAATGACGATTGTTAAATGGTGTTTATGAGAAAAAACTAATTGTTTTGGTGCTTTTGTCGTGGTGAATCACAGTGACGGTACTTTTCTGGGTAAAAGCTGGTGTTTACGCTATACTTCGATTCCGGGTCTTTCCAATGTTGTTGTTTTGATTTTTTTTACGGGTTTTGTAATGCGGTATCTCAAAAGAGCTTTGTCTTTCAAAACTCAGGGGTTGAATTCAAAATTAGGACCAAATCTGTTGGAAAGTCGATTCCTGTGCATAACTGCAGAGGTGGTCTTTTCGATTACGCATCCGAGAAAACCCTGTTTTTACCAGTATTCCATGTGTTTTACATGCTTGACAGGCAAACGGAATTTTTCTGGGCTCCATAACACCCAGTACGGTTGTATGCACTGCCCAAGAAGCTCTTCACTGAAGGACAAACATGACCCCTATTGTGTGGACCCGCGTTCAATGCGCATCACCGGACCCCGTAGTGCGCCTCGCTGGTGCCAAGTACGCCCAGTCTTTACCTGACGTTGGAAATGACGCTAAAAAGCCGATTGTTCTCCTGATTTGCATTTATGATTCGTGCTTGCACGGTTGCACCGCTCGTCGTGCGACTGTCTGAAAAGTGCATACTGCATTAGCATGCGCCGCCGCCGCCCAATCTACAGTACCTTGAGAGAAAGCCAGTCTCGTGCGGGAGTCGCCCAGCCAAGTGTCGTTGCCACTAAACTGGGGACTATCGGAGATCGCCCAACCAAGTTTCGCTGCAGGGCGACCGCCGACGCTGGTGCACGAGTGACGCAGTTCCATGCCAGCAACGGCGCTAATATGTTGTGGAGAAACCATTCGCGGCGCTTGAGGTTCCACTGGAAAGGATGGGATAACTCGAAAAATGAGCAACTAACGAACTGAAATGAATTTTGGCCGCACTCTAAGCCTTATCCTTTCTCTACATTTAGAGATCTAATATATCGTCCGATGCAGGACAACACAACTGCTCTATAAAACGTAAACGTTGGCCAAACTGTTCTCATCTTCAAAGAACATCACAACATTTCTGGTTCTCAGAAAGACCATCAGCACATGTCGCAAAAGGTTTTCGAAACAGTAATTGCTCAACAAGGTGCAAAAGTGCAGAACAGGTACAATGAAGTGTATCGCATAACATTCTTAACTGGTAAACACAAAATTTAAGAGACACCAGGAAAAGTGTAAACTTGTACTACGAAGTAATATGTACTATGTATAACAATATATGAACCAAAAGAAGAGAAAAAAATAAAAAAATACTGGATAAAACTTGGACCACAGAGTCATACTTTAGTTCCTTTAACATACCGTGCACTGATAATCTAGCCGGGGTCGATCTCTGTCCGGCGTTACTTGGAACCTGTTCCAACTGGCATTCGTAGATATCGTCGTCCTCCAATGTGACGTTCTCGATCCTCAGATGATACTCTCCCTCGTTTACTCTTCCCACCATGCTGTATCGGTTATAGTCGGGCAGCGAGCGATCTGTTCCAAGTCCAAAATCGTTTTTTACCCATTGTACAGCACCTTTCTGAAACAGCCGGTCATATCTCTGTCTGAATCCAATAGATTCTACGTTGATAATGAAAAGATTTCGCAATTTAGATTGGAGATCAACTGTCAACATGTAAGAACAACATCTGTCCCTCTCTTTGCTATTGAACACCCGGCTCCTTCCGAACCAAATCGGGCGATTCGCGCCGATCGAAAAACTTCAATGCACTTTTTGTCCAAAAACAGTTCAGTGCAATTCATCGCCAGACAACTGCACTTTGGATGTATGAGCCGCGGCTTGTACCCTCTACCACTTCTCGCAACGTTCGCCCTCACAGGCTGAAGAGTAAACAAGGCTTTCGGAAGTTGACAGCCGCCAAATTAATTCGTCGCATCGCTTACGCAATCGGTGATGTGCTGATGTCCTCTGCGCGCCTCTTCCGCTCATTTGCGGTAACACCATATGGTGCTAAGGATATGAGGAGACGTCTCCGCGCAATTAATCATCGCACAAAAGCACCGCGTCCCGGCACCGGAAACATCAAAACTGACCTGATCGGCAACTTGACACTGGAGAACGACGGTCGAATGGAGGCGGCCCACAGTATCCTCAGGGCCTCGGACGATGCGTTGCTGACCATAGGCACAATGGACCGCGAAAAGCAGAAGGCTGGGCAGAAGTAGGCCCCGGATCCGGCCCAAGGGTAGCACCGGTTCCATGACCCTAAAATCCACGGACATGATCATTGGGGGTTCCGTGCAGACAAGAGGAAACAAGCACGGAAATGAGCGGCGTTCCGTGAGAGATAAATTACAAGGCTGTTAGCGGCGCACGGAAAAGTTATCGTCTGCCCATAACCGATCGCGCATCAAACGACCGAGAGGGCGGGCCGATAGGACCGTCGCCGGTTTTGCGGCACCATCGACAGTACACCACGAGTGGTGTTTTCGTTGCCGCCGGATGCATCAAAAACATCTCTTAAAAACATTAAACACGGCGAGTTACAAAGGGAAAAAAGGCCGACGAAGGGGATGAAATGAGTTTAGCGTTCGACATCGGCCAGCGATTGACATATCGATTCCCAATGGTCAGCCGTTGACAAGCCTGTCGGGAGTTGTAGTGCACGGGATTAGGAAAAAAGTAATAGCTTAGTCGCCGTCGCCGCGGATGAGGATGGACAAAACAAGAGCCACCTGACGCCATAACCGTCAATTAATTAACGCAAGCCGCGATCACCTAATCCGTTCAATCTATATTCAAGCACCGAGACGGTCCGGCTGTTCGGGCCAACCGTTCCACACGGCTTATTACACTCCACGCGCTCCACGAGGCGCCCTTTTCGACGAGTACATGGTATGAGCTGCTGATGAGACATCAGCCGGAGTGCGTAAAATATGATCGAATAACGGAAAAGCCTGCCGGAGAAGTGATGACACGAGCGAGGGCAACGGGGCGGACATGAGGGTTCCCTGAGACACAAGCGGATCAGAAGCTGTCACGTCAGAAGCTAGCCGACCGGTGGCCAGCGGTCAGCGCCCCTCAAAAGGAATGACAGACCCTCACACGTCCTGTGCCACTCGTTAACAAATAAACGCCTTTCCGTAGACGGTGAGGAGGTCAGCGCCCCGCAAGTCGGCGATAGGCACGCGCTAAGAGGGAGATGTTTGCATCGAAGAAGTTATTAGGCGGATTAGCACCGTCACTGTGAGAATTAAGCGAATTAAGGGTAGTCGCAGTTGATTGTGGCTAAAACGCAGCAGTTGGAAATCGAATTAGGCGATGCCAGGGCGCTTACTCAAAGTGTAAGCACCCACTAGAAGTCAGAGACTAAGTCTATTAGCGCTCAATTATCGGCACTGTACCATTAGAGGGGGAGACGCGGTTAATGAATACGTCTAAGATTCAGCTCGGTCGCTGGAGGCGACTTGAGGAATTAGTCGATTAATCCACGCACGTCCGTCAAAGGTTTCAAACAAGTGACATGCAGATCAGACAAGCTGTCCGGCGAGCGCGAAACCGATGCCAGACAGTGCCGCACACAAGAAAGTAGGAATTCGATTATCAGCGGGCTTAATTAGGTGCCGTTATCTGCGGTCTTCGCGAGCCTCGCTGTGACGAGCGGAGCACAAGGCTATCATTAAGCTCTCAAATTCCATGCTACCCTCGGGCGCGGCGGGCAAACTTCGCGCATCAGATGTCTCGAAAAAGTCTACCTTCCACTGCTTCCTAGGCGCGGACAAGTCGGCTTTAATCTGACGCGAAAAGATGCAATATGACTCTGGAGCAATTCGTTGAGAAGGACACAAAATTCGGACAAAGGGTCGTTAGCAGATTATGTTCGAGGAGTTGGACGAATTTTTATAGACCGCAATTAGTTTATTGCGAAAAGCGCGAACAGAAGCGCGAACAGTGGGCCAGGTGAGTGGCCCAACGAACAACGAACGTAACTCAATACCCGTGTGGTCGATCAACTTCGTCCGCGTGCCCCCTAACACCCCGTTCCAGCAAACGGTCTAATGAACTCCGCGTGAGCTCGTTACCGCCTGCTCCGGGAATTCGCAAAGAAAGCGCGGTGGAAAACCAACAGGATTGACGCTTGCGGTGGACACTCAGGGGAGCGAGGTAAAGGTGATATGAAAATAAGCCACGATTAGGCATTATAGGACGGGGCAGGGAAACAAAGGACGAGAGCATTGGTCTGCAAGGGGGCATCCGCCGAGCAACTGACGGTCCGGCGCGGCCTTGTCCTTACACCTACAACCCGGATCGAGACCCTGTGGGCGCACTTCTGATTGCGGCCATTTTTTAGCTGCCAATGGGGTGGGTTTCCCATAAACTCTGATCTTCAGGAGAAATATATATGCCATTGCAAGGAAAGGTGCGAAACGAGCAGGTGGCCTTAGGTGGAAGTGGTGGGCGACACGTGCTAGGCACGAAGTTTGCCCTGTCCGACTCGTTTCCGAATCCGACATTTTACCCATCCGAGTTTAATGTCGATATCCGCGAAGGCTTCCCGCGTTGCCGTCTTCACGGATAGTTTTGACATGAAGCCCACATGATCCATCGCCCGCGGCGCGACAGCACCCCCAAGTGGATACCCGAGCAAATAAATCAGCAAAAAATCTGCATATCTCGTTCGCCGCATGGGTTCGCCCTTAACAGAGAGAGTGAGCGTTTCAATGAATGGAATGTCCAACTTCGCGCGCTAAAGAGCGGAGTCAGCGAGAGCGCGACGTCCGATGGTTGTTGCCGAAATCAAATCACGGCAGGCATAGGGCCGCTGGAAAAGCGGCACTTAAAGAATCGGTTTCAGAAGGAAACGGAGAAGAGTGGGAACGTTTCGTACATAATTATGTGCAACGACAATACGAGGAAGCACACAAACGTGTGAAGGTGATGCGTCTATGGTTCCGCAGAGTGCAAACAGGGGAGCGTTGAATTTCGCACATCTCAAATATGAGAGGCTGGCTCGTAGAGTCCATGCAAATTAGTTGACCGCTGATTACATAAATGCTGTCCTTCTCGAGTAGCGGCGACTCCGCCCTGCATGGTCAGTTGATTGAATGACGAATTGACACTATTGGAGGGACCGCCGGAAGCCTCACACAGCGCAAATAAGATTTCGCGAATTGGACGAGACAGCTATCATCAGGACTTCATATCTAGCAAAACAATGACAGAAACGCATCGTATTCAGATGCAATGCGGGTCTGCTAAGCAGAAGGACTCGCGTGTGTTCCGGTTTCACTTTGGGAAGGAAAACATTCGGAGAAAATCAAAGAAATCACGAACAGGTGGACAATCTGAGGAGTTATCGTAATGAGTGGAATGGTGACTTGATGACCAAAAAAACAACGATAGTAACAAATGGTCTACAGATGACTGAAAAAAAACAAAGATGTCCATATGTATACAGCGCGACTTGAAGGGCTTGCTTCTGGTTCGCTCCACTTTAACAGAGACCTTAACACAATTTATGGAACCATCGCGAATGGAATAGGTACTTTATTGCCTCGTTTAACTAACATTACAGTAGCCTTGACCACATCATCTCATGTTCATATATAAGACGCAATGTGTAAACGGAGTTCCGGATAACAGTGAGTGGCTGGCGACAGCCGCCACCTTTGACCTTTCACTAGCCAATTAATCAGATTAGCAGACTTGAATGGGAACGGAGCGGCGGCCAACAGTGTACCCGGGTGCGAACGCAAAAAGATCAAACGCATAATCGAGAGCAGTTGGCGCGCGGCGACCGGAAAGACCGTTTGGCCAGACGTGTTACGTAACGGGAATCCTCGGCGATCGTGATCGAATACCTCGAAGCCAGACGCCGTCTGCTGCGCGGGATTAGCGCATCAAGAGGAGACAATCACACAATACGCCCTACGCGCCTGGTCGCACCCTTAGCCCCCATTGGTCATGAGCTCACTGGTGATGAGTGATCTAGTGTTTTCACAAATTTATACAGTTGGTACAGACACATTATGCATTGGAAAGAAAGGACTACTCACAATAAAGTCATCGTACTTGCTGAACATAGGCATAAATTGTGGCTTATTGGGATAAGTTTTGAATGTTGAACATATTTTGACCCGAAAAAGTAAAGAGAATCAACAATTGCATGAATGTTGGAAAATAAAACATTCATTGAGCAGAGTAATTTTCCTATATAATCAATATCTAAACTCTTCGCTTTTTTGCGCCTCTTTTTGCACCGGATGATCCATGACCACGCTTTCGACTTTTCGCCGGCGGCTCCTCAGACGGTGGTGGACCGCAGGTGCTACAGTACCAGTTGGAGTTTTGCGGAGGGGCTTCCACCATTCCAACGCACGTCCTAAACAGGTTCATATAGAAAGAGATGTAAGAGAGATGGAACATTCGCAGATCCGCACGACTTTGTCATTTACTCTGTGTAGTAGGCAGAAAAGATAGAAAATTTGACCCGTTTTACAAATATGCCATTTATATATATTTGTACAGCAGGATGTCCAACTTACCAGTGATACCATTGGTCGCATTTGTCGCAGCCGACCATGTTCGTTTCGCCGTCAACGTAGGCAACGTTACACGCCGGACATACCCATACATTCTCCAGGTCGATGGATATTGGTTCCATACCTTGATCCTGTAATATAGCAGAGTTCTCCGCCGTCACCCACTACAAAAGACTTACGGAAATTATAATTTTGTTGTTGTGGTCCACTGAGTCATCACCGGTGTCGCTGTCTTTGTCGCTGATTGAGGCCTGCCCCCGGCTTTCCCTGTCTTCCTCGTCAAGTTGTCTTTGAATCCTCTCTCGCTCCTCGCGTTCTTCCTGTTCCTCCCGCTCCCTCTGTTCACGTTCTCTCAACTCACGCTCCCTCTGCTCTCGCTCTCTAAGTTCGCGCTCCTTCTGCGCACGCTTCTCCTGTTCGCGTCTCTCTCGCTCACGCTGCTTCTCCCTCTCCTTCTCCTTTTCGCGCTTTTCCTTCTCTCGTCGCTCCTTGTGACGTTCCTTCTCCTTATCTTTTTTGAGCGGCGTCTTCATTGATGACGAGGAACTTGGCCTCTGCTCCGAGTACAGTGGCGTTTCAGAACGAGACGCACTTTTGTCCTGCTGAGTCAGTTTGCTCTTCTTCACGTGTTTCTCGCCTTGACGCACTTTTGGAGTGTCAGGCCTAAATCGCGCTTGTCGTTACAGATCTACAAGTTTGAAGATTCTACCTGGATAAGAGTTCCGATCTGCTAAGCGCAGCCTGTTCCTTGCGTTCCTTCTTTAGAGCAACCTCGTCCGACCACACTTTATCGGCACGCTTCTCGTCTGACTTTACTTTCTCCGTAATCGGTTTCGAAAGATCGGTCGCCGCGTGGCGCGCCTTCTCTATTTCACTCTCTCTTTGCCGCTCCAATTCGAGTTTCTTCTCCTTCTTCAGTTTCTTCTCCTCAAGCCGTTTTTTCTTCTCCTCACTCTTTTGCTTTGCCTCTAGCCGCAGTTTCTTCTCATCAGCCGCGGCTGAGTGCTTTCCGTTCCCAACACCATGTGACGCGTCGTTGGCCGACGGCGCCTCCTTTAAGCGGGCTTTATCAGTCTGCTTGGAAGATGTTTTATCGGTCGGCAGCAGCGGGGAGTTAACTCTCTGGGGCGTTGGAGTTTTCAGCCGTTCACTGAAAATTTAAAAACATAGGACACGCAAGTCATGCAACTACTTACCTTAGAAACCGAATAGGCATGTCGTCTGGAGATACAGGCTCAAGAATCTCTACGGGAGGCTGAATCTTTTCAATCTTGTCGTTGGGATTTTGAGGTGATTGCATGGGACTCGCTGAGACCGACGATCCAGAGGATGGGCCAAATCGAATCTTCAGCTTCAGCTTGTGCGGTTCGGGTTCTGTTGAGATGGCTGAAAGAAATTGCTTAAATTCAGTTGAGGAATTGCGACTTACGAAGCTTAAATTCGTGAGATCGGTGAGTGGAGCTTTTGGATGGGCCGTTTGGAGATGGAGATCTATTGCGGTGTTCTTTATCCTTGTAGGACTTCTTCTTGTCCTTCTTGCGCTCTTTATCCCGTTTCTTTTCCTTGTGTTCTTTGTCACGTTTCTCTTTCTTTTTCTTGACTTTGTGTGGCTTCGAAAGGGTTGTGTCGGGTTGAGCGATGCTGTCCAAGTGAGGAAAGGAGGTCATGGCGTTGGACAGCGGTTTCTGGAGATCATTGGAAGTTGAAGTGTCACCAAGCGTGAAAGGATTTGTGGAGTCATCGTTCGTGTCTGGCACGTCCATAGAAATGGTCTTCGAGGAGGGTGCAGGCGAAACAGCCTCAAAGGGCAAGGCTATAAATAGGTTCATGAGAGGCAGTTCATCCGCCTGTGGCTTACGGTCAAACTCCACCGGAGGGATTGATATCTGAGGGGGCTCCAATTTTGGCTTTGGTTTCTCCTCGGAGGTGGACGCCTTGCTCTCATTTTGTCTCTCTTTCTCTATTTTGTCTCTCTTCTTCGATTTTTTCTTTCCTTCTGCACTAGGAAGCATCGGGGATGAAGTAATATTTGTCGATAGTGTTGATGATGCCGGCGTGTGCGCATTTCCACTGGGCACGGGAACGCTTTGCAGAGATGGAGTTCTAGAATAGTCCGGATGCACAAATGCCGCCGTACGCTCCACATACTGTGCACTGCTGCTCTCCGGCTTCGGGAAAATGCCTAGTCTCTCCTGCGGCTTAAGCGTGGGAGCGGAACTCCTGCTGTTTTCGCCATTGCCTGCAGAGACTTTCTGTGGCGTCTTCTCCTCTTTGCGCCTCTCCTCTTTCGACTTTTTCTCCTCCCGCGATTTCCTTTTCGGTATTGGTGCGTCGTGCTACAGATAACATCGGATTATTACAGAAGCACTCTCGACGTCTACAGGACGAATCCACGTAGCAAAGGCAATTTGACGACATAAAACAGCAAAATGAGCATACCGAGTGCTGTGGGATTAAAGAATGTGACTGTGACGGTGGATTTGGTAGAGCACGTGCTTGTGGACGATTGGGCACCTTTTTTGCATTTAGGGCTTCTGTCGACTTCCGCAACATAGAGTTACTTAGCGCCATCAGCTTATCCTGTGTTTTTTGTGACGCATTCTGTGAAGAAGTCGGCCGAGAACCCCAAGTAGAACTCGAAGAAGGTCGCTGAAACCGTGCACTCACAGCACATGACTGACTACGCCGACACTTTCCGTGATTGCAAACTCATGCGAATAAGGATCAAGCAAATAAAGTTTGTGCAAAACGACTTACGCTCTTGTATTCTCCGTTCAGCGTGGTGTTAAGAGGTTCGCTGTGGCGAGGGGCGGGCGACGAATTTTTCTCAAATGTGGAGCTAGTCGGTCGGAGATGGGACGAAGAACTTTCTGTGGAGGCGGAAGGCTGAGGCTCCACGATGGGCGCATGCTTCTTGGACTTCTTGTCCGATTTCTTCTTCTCCTTTTGCTTTTTCTCGTCGTCAATCACCTGCTGCGTCCTGATTTTAAATCCGAGTTCCTTTGTGAATTTGTCAGAGAAATCAGGAAACGCAGTTTTTCTTTCGGAAGGATTCCTACAAATGTATTATGAGAGCTTTTAAATATTAAGATAGAACGTACATCTGCTTGGCAACCTTCTGCGGAGTTGTGGGAGGTGCAGGCTGCGCCGGGGATGCCCCATCACCTTCTTCTGAGACTGCAGCTGCTTCACTTACGAAAGGCTCCGAAGTAGAAGCATTCGAGCTGTTCAGCTCAGGCGCGAGGTCTATGGCTTTGATTTCGGGATAGCAGGTTGGAAGGAACCTGTCGATAGACGATATCCGGTCCATGATCTCATCGTTTGTAGCCTTCTCGTAATCAAGGGGATTGTCAGGTTCTACAGGGTATTCAGGGATCTGCACGAAAACGGCTGTGTATACTAAGATGAAACAAGACAAACCTCTACAGCGAGTGGAAACGGCTTGACCTGCTGAACATAGTCATGAAGCTCCATAAAACTGATGTTTAACTTCTTGAACACATGATCAACGTCAGTCATGGTCACTTTCGAGCGGCCACCTAAAAGAGGAAAGTTAAAACCGCTGACGGGATTAAAGATCCTTACTGTGCTCTGCGATTTTCTTGGTGTCTATCATCAGTTTGGACAAATACCGTTCCAGGAGATCAGCGGATAGGTCCAAAGTTATGTTTGTTGCACTTGAGAATCCGACGTTCATGATGATCTTCGCAGCGCTCTGTTTAAGCAGCGCGTTTGTGTAGTCATCAGTAGCTTCAATGGAATAGGACGATGACGAAGCCATGTCGCAAGACAGGCTCGTCCTCTTCGTTCTACGGATCTGAATTACGCCTGTGAAAAGCGTTCGCGACTTCCGGCAGCAAACACCAGAGCACACGATTTGGGATAAACGGGTGAATCGATGCTTTCACTGGGTTCGTCGTCCGCGGTTCGTCTTACTTGAGCTAGTGCGCGGGAAATCGCAGCCTTTATTTCTTTTACACCTCGCACATGAATCGCATCTGTGGGAAAAAAAATATAGAGAAAGCGGTGCGACCTCCGAATCTTCATGTCGCATGTATCACATTTAGTCAAGTTCCGCTGATAGGCACTGTTTTCCCCTTTCACAATCCACAAATCCATGCTTTGAAACAACCAATGCAGTAGCACAACAAATAAATAGAAAATTAGTCGCGATCGACCGTAATGCAAGCGGCGCGCAGGGTATTCGCGTTGGGACCGAGCACCCTTCTACTCTGCAAACTTCCGATCGCCAGGCATCCTCACAGCTGTTGTAATGTTTCTGTGCTGATCAAGTGCTGATCGCTCGTTTAATATCTAACCGATGCTTACCACAGTCGCTAACCCGGTGCACCTCACTTGCAGGAATGGAGTCAGCCTCCATTTGTGCAGACTGCGGTGCGAAGGATCCCGAATGGGCATCGCTCAATCGCTGCGTCCTCGTCTGCTCGGAGTGCTGCTACGTCCATCGCAATCTGGGAAGCCATCTCAGCCGCATCCGCTCGCTTAAACATGGAGTATGGAGCAAGGAACAGCTGGAGTTGATCCGCTTTCTCTATGCGAGCGGATCGAACAACATCTGGGAGCATTCGCTTATTGACCCGACGTCGTCAAACAAGGCAAAAATTAAGCCGATTGCGAGGTAGAACAGGGAGAATGACGGAAACGATGTAATTACATTTAGCGATGCTGTCATTCCGACCAAGGAGAACTTTATCAAAACAAAATATGCGCAGCTTCTGTTTACGTTGAAGCCATCTCGGGATGAAACGTCACTTGACGACCTAAATCGTCAGCTGTGGTCATGTGTTCGCACCGATAGAGTGGAGACGACGCTTCGGTAGCTAAGCTGAATGAGAACATATTTGACATATTTATTCAGATTATTGGCATTGGGAGCAGACGTTCATTATGCCGATCCTGAAAAACAAAATACACCATTGCACGTGGCTGCAAAGGAAAATCAACCTCTTCAGGTATGAGTTGTAGCTTCCCAGCAAAATTCACACTTGACATGATGGACTTGGAAATTCCTCATAGAACTTTTTATTTTTAGGTTGAGCTACTAGCGCTTTACGGAGCTGACCCTGCTCGACCAAACGCAGGAGACCTAACGGCTGTCGATGTCGCTCGGCTAGAGAACCACGTAAGTTGCGGATGCTTCGACAAAAAAAAACAAAATATTGCTCAGAATGACCTGGCAGCACGTTTGGAAGAGATCCAATTTGAAGTGACGGATCGACTTTCATTGTTTCTTTGTGGAAGGCGTCCGGATCATTCTCGACAGGTGCACTTCTTGGTACCCGAGCTTGTTGGCAGCTTCCAGCAACGTATGGGTCCTACTGGAGAAATTGCCAAAGTGCGAAGAGAGATGACTACGCTTTCGGGAAAGCAACTTGAGAAGCTTTCACAGGACATTTACGACGAGGTAGTGTGTGAGGAAATGTAACTCATAGTATTGTCCATTTATCTAGATAGACCGACGGGATGTCGTTCGAGCTTGGAATGCTTCTCATAACAGTTCACAGACAATTGATATCGGATCCGATCAGTTTGTCGCTGTTTTTCTACCGGTAATCTATTAGGACAAAGGTCCAAGGCATCAAGTTGTTTCAGCCCAATCCTGCATTGTCCGCAACAAGAAACCAGCTCCGTCAGAAATTGGCCAAGTACGATACTGCGGACTTCGCTACCCTCATAATTGACGTTCTCACTGAAAGCAAGCGTCGCTTTTATGATCTCCCTGTGAAAAACGATGATCCGGTGGCGGCTCCAACTTCAAAAACACGGGACAGCTCAAAGGCAAATTCTACACAGAACTCAGAAAACCCTTCATTGCTCTTTGATGACGGTAATCGGGATTACGACGAAGTTGCTGAGAGCCCCAGAAGTAAGTCCAGAACGTCTAATTTGGGCAAACGATGGTCGGCGAACCAGTCAGAAAGCGGTGAAAAGAACCAGACGCTACACCCAGAGGTCACTTTGGACGACTACCTCGAGCTTAAGGAGAAGCTGAACGAAAGCAATGCAAAAGTGCGTGATCTCACTATTAGCAACTCGACAATTCTGCGACACTTATCAAGCATCCAAGAAATGATGACGGAATTGAAGAATGATAATATCAAGATGCATGCCGAGCTAAAATCACAGAAAGATCACAACCTCGCCCTGCTAAGGAGGAATCCCTCTCCGACCACTCACCTCCACTCACCCGCTAACGCTTCCGTTCCATTCGCGAAGCCAAAGGACGAGTTCCATGGAGGCGATGGTAACGGAATGCCCGGTGCATGGGACACGCATGTTCCAAAGACTTTTGTTGGATACTCTACTGTGCGCAATCCTCCTCCCGTCGGCTACGGACAGCCAAGGCCAGTGGAGAAGTACCGCGGCGCCACGTCGGATATCCCGTTTTTCTCAAGTAAATAATCGATATTTTCCTTGGTTCTCCAGGCTTAATTATTGCAGAGTACGCGGATGCTTTGATAAAGGAGACGGAGATCATCACTGACGCCATTAGGAATCTACTCACCGACGCGCAGTGCAACATGCTCGAGGGCACCTCCATCAAGCACGCTTGCGCAGTAACTTTTCGCTCTAGGACAACCCTTTAAGATGAACCGTTTAGATTTCCCGTCTCATCCAGAAGATCGTCGTTCTTATTCCAGAGCAAGAACGAACCCGACGAATAGAGGTGGTGATGAATCGAATGGTCGAGGCGTCCAACGTGCTCACCGACTGCTGCAGCGCGGAGTTCATCAACAACGACAAGACGTGCTCAGCGGCGTACGACTTGGCCAAAACCGTAAAAGAATATCTAAAGTTGGTTACAACGGGGCAAGACTAGGGTTACTTCATTGCGAAGGTCACCACCAATTTTGTTTGCTCAATCTGTTCTATCCCTGGTCACAAGTTCTATGCACTACACGGTTCAGGGCGCCAGTCTCTCAAGAAAGTCGATGTGCTTATCTAATTTATACGCGTGCATTAGTGTTGTTCGAAGGGGCTTCCCTCGACAGCTTGTATTGTTTTTCGCCTAACTCAATTCGCATAATTTGTCAGATGTGTCCTTTAAAAGCGAGGAGTGTTCCTTTATTCGTTTGTTTATCCAATAAACCTCTCTCCCTCTCCATATGTACAGCAAGCACCGCGAGTTCTTTGTGAGCAGAAGTTAGTGTCGTGGAGTCCTCAGGAGGACGCACAGTTCGAATCTTAGATTAGCAGTTCGGTTTGTCGTCTGAGGAGTAGGACACGTCGCGGAGCGGGCCGCGTCTTGGCCGTTGAGAAGCACTGACGAAGCGTTCTTCGGAACTGCGAAGAAAAGGTGACGTAGATACAGAAGTTGAAACTGGAGTTAAGCACGACGAGGAGGTTGCTGGCGTCGACGACGTAGTCCAGTCGCGGTCCGAGCAGCTCCGCCAGCCGAGCTTCGAGCACGTTGAGCAGCAAGGCGGCGGCGTTGCACGTGAGGAAGAGAAGCACGACGAGAACCTAAGAAATGGTTATGATGCTCATACGATTGATACGGATCTGAACATCTTGTGAGACACATTTTTCTCATTAATTTTTCTCCTATGCCGCTGGTTTTACCGGAAAGAAAAAAAACAGGACGAAAGAAAGAGAAAGGAACCGTTCGGCTTTTTAGAAGGCCCAGCACAAGGATGTGAGTGTGCTTCTTGACGTATTAATCATGGACGATAAGCTTTTAAAAGATTGTGACAATGTGCGTATGTCCCTAGAGAGGGCAGAGCGTGTCCATGATTTGTCGCGGGCGCATTACGCAAACTTACCAGAGAAATGGTGTCCCCTGTGTTTGCGTTGTCACTTCCTTTTTTCACAAACATAGTTGCAAAGATGATGCAGCTGTTGAGGATGACAAGCACGACGAGCGGGCCGATAGCCAAGAAAATCGAGTACATGTACTTGTAGTAAATGAGCATGTAGCTGAAACGTAAAGAAATCAGCCCAATTCAGTGCCTCATTCTAACAGGGTTGGTTCACCCATTTTACGGTGGTTTCTGGAGTAGATGAAGAACGAAATAATGGGGTCTCGCCAAACTTTCAAAAAACCTTTTTTAGTCAGATTCCTACCTGGGCTTAAATCTAAATGGCGCCGGACACATTTCCAACGAAGGATTTTGGAAATGCGGATGCCAGCATTCCAACACTACCGCCTCGAAACAGTGCGGAATGTTGTAGAAAATACTGAACAGAACCACGCTGATGACTGTTATTCGAACAAAGGCTGGATTTGAGAAGAACGCCTTCAGCTTCTCGGTAAGGCAGACCTGAATGAGGTTTGACGTAAATTCATTTGGAATGATCGCCTACCTGTACGAAACAGTCGATGCCCGCGGCAAGGGTAAAATATACCGAACAAGTTTGTGCCGCCATGCCCAACGGGTATATAAAAGACGACAGCGCGCCGTAGATGATTGAAAGAAGCAACGAATACCGCCGGACGCTGTCCACGCAAAAAAGGAAGATTGCCGTGCAGATGACGGCACTATCACTGCAGCCCAGCGCGCACAGGTAGGAGTTGGTAGACGATCGCATAGCTGGAAAAAATCCTTATCGCTTACGGTAGCTTGCGAGTCAAAATACCTGGACGACTGTAGACAAAGGCGGACAACGCGTTGCCCATCAAACCGCACATTCCGATGAAAGGAAGCACAAACCCGATGAGGATCAAGTTGAACACCGTGTACGAGTGGTCTCTCTGTGAGAGCTGACACATTCCACAGTGAGGCCGGCAGTGCGTGAAGTTTGGCCATCGCTCCAGAATGGACGTATTGTACAGGATCTGTGTCTTGGAGTACGTCTCGTTGAACGCGAAGCATTCGTCTGGGAAAAACTCGGGACCTATGAGGTCAGCCATGCCGCATAGACGTCTGAATGGGTTGATGACAGCTCCAAGCCGGAAGTGATACGGATCCTGTTGCACGTACACGATAGTTGCTTGGCGGACAAAGCGTTATGGACATGTCCCTAAGGACCAAGAAGATGCCCAAGGCGATAATCGGAGATTGACACCAATTTTTCGCTGCACCCCAACGTTTTTCACCTTGTCCGAAGTCTGCCCCTTCCCGGCATTCAGTACCCTCAGAACCACTTCGATCGATGAGCACGCATCTTTGCGTAAGTATAACATTTAAAGACAAAAACGTCATGGACAATAAGTAGTCTTATGCATATTTTAAATAAATACGGCCGCAGCACCATGTTGAGACGGCTCTGCGAGATTAAAACGTCTCAGAGACTGAGGCGCTGAGGTGTCCGGCTTCGCCTCTAGCCTCCTACAACCTGGGAAACACTGTTTGCGGCTGCGTCGGCTAGTCCGCTTTGAGAAAAACCAAATCCGCTCGATGAAAAGTCAACAGTTTAACACAGGGGGATTACGGTAGTGACGTGTGTGACGGAAACGGACAATGCCCGACAGTTGCCGGCGGCAGACTGCGGCATCGGACGCCAATTTGAAGTGCTGGTGCCAAAGGGATATTTGAACAAAGGGTCTGCGAACGGGACATGGACTCTTCACACCCGCGGAAAGGCACTATAGGCTAACTCATCATGCGGACTCTCTAGAGAAGTCGACAGGTCGCGCAATGGCGCTCATCATCAGAGGGCCGTGATGAGGGTGTGAGGCCATTTACGGGGCCCAAAGCAACAAACGTGCCCCATGTCAACATTTCTACTTCACACCACCCGGGCCAGCCGGTTTTTTGCTTCTCGACGCTTCCGGTGCAAAAGAACAGATGCACCGAGGAGGAGGATCAGATTTGAAGACAAAATGACGCCGGCGACGATGCCCGCACTTCCTACTCAGCGTGACGCATAATTTATCTCTGGGCAGCAGATCTCGATTCTGACCCATAAATCATTATTTCGCACATTGAACAAAACCGCAAAGCTGCGCAGAAACAAATGATAACTCAAAGTGCCGCTACAGTATACATTGCTGCAGCACCATTGACGTAAGAGCACCGTTCGTAGTGCCCAAAATAACGACGACCCCTCGTCACCGTCCGGTTTTCATTAGTTCCTCATGTGTCAACCACCATGCCAAAACACATCACCACTTAAGGCAGAAAAATACGGTGAAACATAAAAGAGTAAACACTGCTCCTAGTCGAGAGTAGGACGCAAACTATGGGAGCTATATCTCAGCGATCAGTTTTCATTACGTCTGGCTGCAACAGCTGAGTGTGAACCTTGAATATGACTAATCGCTTAGAGCAGGTAGGTCACCGGACTGCCGATCGCATCGACGCCGGGGGCCATCAGCACGAATATAAATTGCTGGGCACCCGACTGCCAGCGAGATACGTATTCTTATTAATTATTGCGATGAATAAAAGTCAGCGGAGGGATTGACGAGCTGCGGTGCTCCTACTGATCAGCCTCCCCACGCAGAGCTCCGGAACAGAACCTCACGCGGACGGATCGAGCAAGCGAGAGATCAATGAACTGTGTGTTTGTACCAAATCAGACGGAGCGCGGTGTGAATGGAGAGTGTTCTTGGCGTAGGCCGGGTCCAAATCCCCAGAGGTGCGGCCGGATACATTAAGCGCTGAGAACAAAAAGGATGGCGCCCACAGCAAATGAATCAAATCAGTGTGTGAAAGTAAAAAAGAAAGGAACGAGTTTTTGCCGGAAGGCGTCAGATCCTTTGGAGGAAGGCATCGGCCAGAGATCCGGGTTTTCCTCTCGCATAGAACCGTTGTACGTATGTACGCGAAAACGTTCCCGCTCTAAACTACCGCTAAAATGTGGCGATTTCTCATTTGAACGAGGTTAAGTGAAGTTTTCGGCAAAAAAGAAACAAGCCCTTCAAGACGAATCTTCGCTTGGTTAGCCCTGCAAACAACAAGCTCGAACGATGCGGACGACATGCGGGCAGCGGATATGATATGAGAGCGGAGACTTCTAAGGCCGAAAAAATGAACAATAATTGCAGGTCTAATTAGTGGTTTGTAATTAAAAAGCATGGCGAAACGATAACTTTGAAGAGGGCGGAAAAAAATGACGAGCTTACGTCGACACAAAAATGAGCAATTAAGAAAATCGGTGAAAAATGTAAAACCCGCATTCCGTCACGCTAATTGAACAGATCAGTCGGTCGGTTTCGGGGACCGGCAGGGCGCTCACGACCTTTGGCTCGCTTTCTTTGCCATCTGCCGGCCACAAGTTCATTCATCAATTAAACACACATGTTGACGACTCTCTTCATCACTATTATGCAAAGTGGCGATGCACATTCCCCAACGACTACGATATCATCGGCGCGTTTGTGGACAAACCTGTTAGTATGGACAAAAGGCCAAATGACAGGAAACGGGCGAAGTTCGTCAATTAGACGCAGAGGTGGATCACGATGGCGTCAGAGGCCGGTTCGCACATTAGGGTGGGAAGGTGAAGAAGCTCATCCCCATGGTCACTATGGAAGAGTTGGCTGCAAGGGTGCTAAGAAATCGGGACTTATCTCGTGATATCACTTTCCCCGTCACTCTAGGAATATACCAAAGGAAGGTTTTTCGCTCGTCGAAAAAATCAGAAAAAGAACATCATATCGCTGACTCGTCGTCATATGCCATAAAAATGAGGTTTCTCATAGAGAAGTTGACAAAGTTCGAGGAGGGAGATGTTCATCTGCTGGGAAGATATCCCCCCTTGGGTAAGAGAATTCGCCTTCAGCGCGATTTTGAATTGACATTCAGCTACGTCTCCAGGGACGAGTCCAAGTATTTTATTGTTTCAGAAATGTTCAACAAAAACGTTTTTGATTTTGGCAACTAGCCCGACAGACGGCCGAACCGAGAATTAGGCGGGAATAACGCCCTCTCATCAGCACATGAAAGGAAGCTAAAAACGTTTAATTTATTCAGTTGCCCTTTGGCTGAGTAGAGACATCCGTAAAGCGGATAACGCCATAGATCTGCAGACGCGCGCCAAAGTTCGACCCAAGCAAGACATGGCCGTGATTTGGCAGCAAAAACTTGCCAAAATATGTAAATGAGTTTTGCGGCCTTCCGCAAGCGGTTATTTTGATTGGTAGGTAAGGCGGGGGTAGTTCTGGCCGTGAACCGACAAACAAGTGGTGGTCGTTGAGGCAGGGCCGTTAAAGAATCACTTATTGAGGTTAGCACTTCCTCTCCGTCCAGTTCCGAGTATAAGTGGGGCCAGACGTCAGTGGTTCAGTGGACTGTTTGACAAAGGGGACCAGACAACATTTTCTTTTTCCAGTCCATAGCACTGGCAACATGTTGACCCGGGGAATAAGAAGCTCTGCAAAGACAAGAAAGTTCAGTGGACGCGCGCGCGCACTCTGCGCTTTGTCATTCAATAACGATGCGACGACTACAAATTGGTTCCCAAAAACTGAATCAGATGTTGCTAAATTAGCATATACGTCACGCCGGGAGCGCCGAATTGCTCCCAACGGCCACCCCACTAGATGAGAAAGAAAGTGTGAACAGCCTACTCGCCAGTTTGTGCAAAATGAGTGAATTTCCGGGCAAAGGCACGACATCTAGTAGAAAAACAGAAGTTAAATCAAATGCGCTCGAAGAGAGCGCCAAAAAATAATCTGGAAAATTGACTCTTCTGCAACGTGTCCATTGGAATGTTCCTCATCTCCTGCTGGCTTATCTCAAGCTCTTACTGTACAACGACGCTGCGGTCGAGAGTTGTGGACGCCTGCTGGTTCCGCTGTGAAAGAAACACAACGCTCCCTTCTTTTCAATAACGAATCTCTGAAAGCATGAATCAGCGAGAATCGCGCATTAGTAAGCCTGGAATTGCCGATTCTGTGGACCATTCCTTATTTTCCAGCACATTGTGTCGCGTTGGTTCAGCTAGGAGTGGAGAATAGCCGGCTATGGAGAACTACGGTGTTTCCCTTGGTAAGTGCGGGTCCCCTTCTGGCGTTTATGGCGCTTAGTAGATGTGGTGGACGTGGACCTTCTCCCGGAGATAAACGCCCGGGAACACTGGACCGAGAGATATGCTTGGCAAAGAAAGTCAAAGCTCGTTGCGCGTCGAGGATTTCCCATCCAAATCTGTCTGAAAACCACGGAGACCTTCGTCCCTCGGAGACATGCTCTCTTCGTCGATATGATCCTTGGTTTGCATGGTAATTCCCGACAGCTCTCCTGACCAATGCTCTAGACAACGACGCCCGTGCGGAGTACCGACAAAAATTACGTCTCGAGACGAGTGATTTATTCACTGACCCCAAAAGGAAGTGGTCGGCGCAGCTGAACCGCACCGAGGGGAACGACATGTTTGTTACCGTAACGACTTGCTTCGTCCTTTTTTCGCACACTTACATATGTTCAGCTCACGGTGCCGGTGAACGCGTCAATCGGCTGCTGGACGATGATTGTCAGCACGGCCACATGGTCGGAACATCAGCAAGCGTTCTCGGAACGAATGTCGACCTTCTCAAAACTGCGGACAAATGACAACTGTGCGATTTATATCATATTCAACGCATTGAACAATGGTCCTTGGCGGCTTATCTGCATAGAAGCAAAAACAGGCATTTTAGATGATAACGTGTATTTGGAGGACGACAAGGACAGAGAGTTACTGATCAACCGCGAGTACGACTACCACTACGGTGGCGCGGAAAAGGGCGATGTTGGATTCTGGTACACCGCGAATCGTTGGATACACTCACAAGTTTGCGAAGAGAACGGCTTTCGGAGTCTGTGAATGTTGTTACAGTTCGAAGAGGACACGATGCTGTATGTGATGCACCTTCTAAGCTGGCTTTCGCACGGCAGCAGAAATGTGCTTGAAGTGTCTCAAAGAGGAAATATCGTTCAGATTTCACGGAAATTCACGAACGGGGTAACAAACCGAAAGAAGATTTCAATGCTCGTGTCCAACTTTTCAGATAACAGACCTTGTTTTTGGGAAATGGCATGGAGACTTTTCCGGCGCTACTAAACTACCGTCAGAGTGGACCGGCACTTCTGAAATCGTCGCGACCAGACTGAGAACTGGACAGTCTGCTCGCTACGGACAATGTTGGGTGTACGCTAATGTCATGGTAACATGTAGGTCCACCAAAGTATTTCATCCCAACTTGTATTGTCTTTATCAGTGATGCGTTGCCTCGGAGTGGCAAGTCGTGCAGTTACATGCATCAGAAGTGCCCATGACACGGATCATACCCTGACTATCGACATTGACCACAGAGTCCAAAAAGCAGTAAGTTTTCATAACCACGAGCTTCGTACGCCCGTAAATTTCAGGAGGAGATATGGAACTTCCATGTGTGGACGGAGATCTGGTGCCGTCGCAACGACCTTCCTGCAGGCTTCGACGGATGGCAAGTGATCGACGGCACGCCACAGGAACTTTCTGAAGGTTCTCACCGCGGTTTCAGCTCACCCGCTCACTATAGTTCATTAGGTTTCAATCAATGTGGGCCGATGTCCGTGAAGGCCGTAAAGATGGGCCAGCTGAACTTGGGCTACGACGGGTGGTTCATCTATGGCGAAATCAACGCTGATGTCTGTGTGTGGATCCGCGACGCAAATGGTCAATTGATAAACACGATCACCAACACCAACGAGTGGGCCAACCACGCGAAACAATTGCATGACTCATTCACCGGCTTTTCAGTGTCGGACGCGCGATTTTGACAGCCAATGTTCCTGGAATAGAAGAACCCCTCAACATCACGAGTTCTTACAAATACCCTGAGGGTTCTACTGACGAACGGTCGCATCACATGCGTGCTATGCGCGAGGTACGAAAGCGGCTTGCGTACGCCCGCGTCCAAAGTGATTATTCAGCTACGAGTTTTGGAGCGCGAAGCAAAGCTTCGACAATTTTATGCAAACGAAAAAGTGACGCACGTAGAAGACATTCTTGTCAGCGTGTCGGATAACCAACAGGTTGGTGTCGTGACAGCGGAACGCTTTTCTCATAATCTCTTGAAGATCGACTATGGCTCCGATATAGCAATGAAGATCACACTGGAGAACAAGGGAGACAGCAACAGAACGGTGAACTTGGTTCTTCGGCTAGATGCCACCGATCACACTGGGAGAGTGGTGGCCCAAATCAAGGAGTTCACACTGGCGCAGAACTTAGTCAAACGTGAAAGTAGGGAAAGCTGTAATTATGTATGCTAAAGAGTAATTTCAGAGAAAGTGCTTACTTTTAGAGTCTCCCCTGCTGACTATGCGAAACACGTAGTTAAAAATCAACCAATGTCATTCTCCGCTTCGGCCACTGTTCTTAAGACGAACCAGTTCATCTTCAAAGCAGACAAATTTTATATCGCTGGTACAGCGATATCCATCAAGGAGGTTTGGACTCGTTTGTGGCGCCGTTCATTTACATAACGGACACGTTCAGATACCAGAGGATGCGTCGGTTAACGAGAAATTCCCAGTGATGCTGTATTTCCGTAATCCTCTGGCCTCACCGCTCCGGAATGTCGAGCTTTTCCTCCATTCCGGCACGCATCACAAGATGGTGAAGGTTCAGCGCTTCCCAGGGTAAGACTCTCATCCACTTTATATTTTTATATCTTCTTTGCAGAAGTGTGGACAAAAACGGCAAAGTTCGCATCCGGTGCAAAGTGCGTGGGGTTGCACAAGGCGAACGAGTTCTTTTCGCCACCGTCAAATGTGACCAACTGAGCTCCATGACCACATCCCGCTCAATTCATATTTCAGCTCCGTAATTTCCTGCCAATAAACATCTGCGTGCTTGAGGCGCTTTTTCACACAAAACGGCTAACATGGCCGATCGGCTGACAGGCGTCTGATACGAGGAGGTGATCGCGCGCGCGCAATGACAAGAAGGCGGCGTTGCTAGCCCGGGGATGACTTATTCCGCAGCGGCTAAATATTTCTGCATGTGAACCTGTTTCCACGCATATCGCGCAGAGGGGAAGGGCGACCGGTCGTCCGGGCATTTCTTCGTTCGCCTCCCTTCTTCCCCGTTATTGTTTCAACCGGCGAAGAAGACAGTTCTTCTCCGCTCTCAGGCTTCTTGGTGTTCCTATTTTTGAGTCAGCCACCCGAGAGTCGTGGAAGGACGGTCGCAGTACCTTCACGATGACTGTTTCTGCTGCGCGAACTGTCAATCGGTTTTTCGACGTCCTTCCGCACTCGACTTGACTTGACTCCTTGACATTTCCGAACCGCCTTGTCGAGATGCAAGTGGAACGGCGCGCACGCACGCGGCCATGAGCGCAATTAGTCTAACAGGCGGTGGATCAGAGACACCAAATCGTCGCCTCCGTCGGTACCGATGAATGAATGAACAACGATAACTTTTTTCTCGCTCACTTTGTCGGCGCGCGTAATTTTTGCCCGGAATAATTGCCTCCGTGCAACTGCCGTCGCTGTCCACTGGCCTTCACGTTAAGGTCTCTGGGAAAAGTTTCGACACCAGCGCAGAACAGGTTTCTCAAATGGTTCAGCGCATGTTCCTCGTTTCGTGTTGCGTTTTCGCTCATGCAGCTTTCCTCCTCGATTGCACGACGACCTTTAGACGATGTGGAAGAAATTGTCACTACTGCTGCCGGCGTTGGTGGTTCTCGCCGTTCAGGCCCAGAACAACGACATCAGCGAGTTTGAGAACCCCACGGTGGGTGCGCAAAGGGCGCGACCGTGAACTTGAAGGACTGTTTAGGACTGCGGAAACCAGGCGACCGACTGGAAGCCGTGCATCGAGCGCAAAATCGCCGACCAGGTGTTCGGCTCCTGCTGCGAACGCTTTGTGCCTCCAGAATGCCGTGGCCTCTGCATCTACGAAAGCAACCCCATTGAGGCGCGTGTTGTCGTAAGTGATGCGCGCTAACGACGTGTGGAAAGACAAAAAATGGATTCCAGCTAATGCACACCATCCAACCAAGCCGATGCCGTCTCTATAAGTACCTTAGCGCGATTGTGCACTGCGCGGCGCAGACCCACGACAACAGCGAGTGCTGCAAGGACATGGGAGTAGAAGACGTTGGACCACAGTGTCTGCAGCTTTGCCGTCCTCAGGTGAGACAACCCTCTTCTAACAAACTATCCTTCCCTCTACCGTCTTACAGGCCTCGCCGAGACAGCTCTGGGGTGTGAAGTCGCTGCGCAAGGACTTTGTCTCCTGTCTTGCCAAATGGGACCAGATCATGCAGTGCCAACATTCGGGACTTCGCGCCCGCAAAATCCCGAAAACCCCCGCGGTCACACACGCCTAGGCCGGCCTTCCCACCGAATTCTCTTTCTGTACTTAAAGCTGTTGTGTATTTGTTATGAAATCCATGTGTGTATGGTAAAAGAGAAGACAAGGTAAAACTTCTTTTCAGCGCATTCAAAAGGTGCTTCCCCCTCACACACTCTCCCTGCGTCATAAGCCGCCCCACAACTTCTGTAAAGATAGATGCGCCCCTAAGCGGTCTAGGCTTAGCCTCTTCATCAACCACTCTTTCTATGGAGTATTTGTATATCGTCCACTTGTTGTCGCCTCACTCGGCCAGCTCGGATTGCAAAGATCGTCGCTCTGTGTCCAACAGTTCCAATTGGTCGTCTCCCGGTTGACCGGTGTGCCCGTTCGGTGTGTCGTTCACTTCTCGAACCGCACTGAACAAATACGCAACAAATCGCCCGTTTTTTTTTGCTTTTGTCTTCTGGCCGCACGCGGGGGCCGCGCGGCAATAAGACTATCGCAACATGGTTGAATCACCAACCGGGACAGTGGACAGCGGTCGGCGTTTTTGTCCCGCGAATTGGAATGACGAGCGAGAAGTTTACTTTTTGTGACCAAGTTAAATGGAACAGGTAAATAGACAAAAAGTGGGCATTTAAAGAATAGGCGATGACTCATAATAGGCAAGTTGAAAATATTGACTTATACGTCGGCAATAGTCACGCAGTCGCTTAACTGTTTACATTCATGTGGCAACGCTTAGAGCTTGTCATGTGTGCCCAGATAAGTTGCCTTTAGACGTTGGCATGTGCGTATGGAAGGTTTACCCGTAGGCGTCATTGGGCACCTTTTCCTCGTAGTCGGTTTTGTTCGCCGTTGCTCGTCATCTTCCCCGGAGTTAATATTTGATAACTCTTTGTTTTGCTCGCTGTCCGCTGAAACGACGTTTTCCAGGTAAGCCCCGCCAGGAAGCCAATTTTGTCTGCAGGTGAAAAACGTGAGGCTGAAAAGCCAAAGGTTGCCGCGCCTTATCTTTGTTTTCACCCATGGGAATAAAGCGTACAGTCCGGTCCTCGTGAGCGGAGGAAGTTATTACGCACCGCGCAATGTGCTGTGCCTTTATGACGCTTGTTTTTGCCAGGTGTGCTTGTGTGTGCTTCATATAGGGAGGGTGAGTTTGGCAACAGGGTACGACGAGGATGTCTTGGCGTTGTTTGTCCATTTTCCACTTAGCCTCGAAGACGCTCGCCTTGTCTGCTTCGAGATTAATTCGTTAATTCCACGGTGAACATCGTTCACGCACGTGAGGGCAAGCACTACAATGTGAAAGTGCACGGCGTGAAGCGTTCACGCTGCAGTCGGCGGCGTGACTTCTTCGTTTTGTTCCGTGCGCCGTTCGCGCTGCAGCCATAGGTGCTCCAGGAAGGCATCTGTGACAGGGTCACCTCTGCAGCGCCGCCCGCAGTTCTGGTACAGAAATGTTGCTTGTTCCAGGGACGAGTTCTGCGCCCGCGGCCAGTTCCGAGTCTTGTTGTTTGCATGCGTCCCTTAGTCCACAGTGACAAGCCCAGGGGCGGAGCGCCTCCGAAGAAAGGGGCGCGGCTAAAGCAAATTGGAATACGAAAAGATGCATCAACGGTCAGATCAGCCGCATCACTAAGTGCTATACATAATGCGCTTCTGGCCATACCGCGTATCCCCGTCGCTTGAGTCATCATCGTGTTTTCGCGTCTATTTACCGCTGATCCCCTCACAATCTGTGCTTTTTCAGTTCCGCGAATTGACTTGGCGACTGTGGCATGAAGGCTTTTATCTTCGTCATACTTTTGTTTACTCTCGCACTGTCCGCGCCTTCTGTGCGTGCTTCGCCGTACGATCGCGACCTGTACGACTTCCTACTCAAGTAAGCCAATTATCGTGTTTTGAACGAAAGAACCGTTATCAAATAAGACGATAATGCTTCTTTGTCCGTCGTTGGTTCAGATTGCCGGGGCGGTGGTGAAAGGTCGCCTTGATCCCTAGATGAGGTCGGTCAAAGTGGAAGCACCGTCATTTGTCACAGGCGGTTATCGGCGATATTAGCATGGGCGTTTTCCCGTTCGAAGCCGTCCACGAACAGGTTAATTCGCGGCTCGCCCGGTAGCACCTGGGCTGGTTTGAAGTGTGGTGAGAAGACATGGTTTATCGCCAGTCCCTTCAGCGAAAACCGGAAACCAAGAGCACGAACAAAGTGCCTCGATCATGATAACTATACGTTCCCGAGAAGTCAGCTTGACTGCAAACAAAATTCAAGACCGCTGGACCTCGTCGAACTTCAAAGATTGGGTGCAGAACAGGTTCAGTGGTGGGCACCTGATCGGGTCCAGGGTTGCCCTTTCACTGTCAAAAATAGCATGCTAAACACTCACCAACATCTAAATGTCATTCGTCAGTTTCGTCATTCATATCGTCGCGAACGCTATTTCCGACGGCAAAAATGGCGGTCCCCCTCTTTCGGTCCAAAACAACACTTTTTAAACACTCTTTTGACATTTCGGCGGGTTATTGCGCCGGGCACGCGCGCTGAAAAAAACGAACCTGAAACCATTAAGCACATGATCTGTCGCAGCAGTTGCTCGTTATTTTCGCAACTTTCGTCATGAAGGTTTACCCGAAGCTATGTGCATTCCGGAAACTTAACTGTCAGGCTGTTTTCTTTGTTCGCACAAAAGCCAACGAGGTAGACGTAACACGATAACAGCGCGAAAGCAATTTCCTCAACTCAATTGAACCTGGCCATAGGGAGTAATTGTCTTAATGCTCACTTGATCTCGGCAAATTGAGCTCCACGCTCTCGTCGACGGCGTTCTCCACCGGGCACGATTTAACGTTTTGGTCATCGTGCAACACTTCCCACGACGTTCGGGTATCCGTGATCGTCGCCGCTTTGTCCGAATTGGCCGCGGATGCAAGCCTCCCGTGTTTGCATGCTGACCAACGAAATTAGATACAACTTGGATTAACGAGATGAGCACTCAGGCTGAATGACTCAGCGCTTTTGTTAAGTGCCCTCGAAAACAATCGCCAACGGTGATTTCATTCCAAACAACACTGGGGAGCGACGCAAACATTTGAGTGAATTTACGTTGCTTACACAACTTTTTTGTTACTTGTTCAAGCACCCATGGGCTTGTGAATGACTTGCCATACATGGGTAGCTGTTCAGCGGAAACCGTAGCTCACAACAAGTCGGGTGCTGCGGAAACAATTTCTAAAAAGCGCCCTTTTCCAAAAACCTGGCCGGAATTCCGAACGTACATGACGTAAGGACTCCGCAGCTTATTCTGTCTATGAACTGCAAGCAATTGTTTCCAAAACGCAGTTAGGGCGACTGACAACATAACAACCCTTGTTCGGGACTAAAGCTAATTTTTCACTTTATCCCCGAAAACGAAGCATCTTGTTTTCAGCGACCTCGAGCGGACTATGGCGGAGCAACAACTAATCGACCGTCTCGAGAGACGAACGCGCAGAGCGTCGGAAAAGAAGTCATACCCTCGGATGTGCTACTTCTCGCCGATTCAGTGTTTGTTCACAAGAAACTGAAGCGCCCGCGGGCAATCCTAGATTCGCATAATTTACAACTCTGTTCCACGATCTCAGCGTCTCATGCTTTCGCAAATTTCGAGCTCTTGTCCTCGTCTGACTGTACGATATCTGATCTTGCGGCTTCCACTGTCACTTTCTCGAGATTGCACTCTTATATGTACATTATGTGAGCAACCACAGTTTATTCTGGATCATAAACAGAAGTTTGGCATTGCGCTATAGTCGCGACAGCGGCCCAACGGCGCCAATTTTCCTATTCACCTGTTTGTTGTCTTTGAATTCGGTTCATAAATTAAGGTAAATTCCGCGGCGGTGCATAAAAAATGCGACGATCACCCAGAAGCCGACACCCCACAGGTTCATGGCCAGCGAGACAGGATGTTCGTTCTCCACTTTCCACTGAACAGGGAATGTTCCTCTAAAAAGGACGTGGGCCACATAGAGAACAATTGCGTTTTTGCCCGTAAAAGTAAAGGGGGCACCGTCCCACCACTTGCAAACATCGACCACCAGGAAGAGGATGCTGAATATGACGATGGAGATCGCTGAGGTGACCAATGTAAAGGAAAGGGTCCTGAGGAAAAGCAAGATGAAAGAGTGCGCTGTTGGGTCACACCTACCAGAGGTTCTTGTTTATTGGAATCAAGCCGATTTCTCTATTAAAAGTTCCATCGAGGAACGAACCAGCGCTGAAGAGTATGGCTGCCCAGAGGAAGAAACGCACTAATTTGGATTTGTTCCTTTTAAATACGAGCAAAATCTGAGAAATCTGAAAAACGCAGCGTAAAATGGGAAACCCTAGCGCCTTACCTGAAGACCTATGAACACATTAATTGCGGCCGTAAGCGTTCCGAGAAGTCCCTCTGGCTCAAAACTTGTTGAACATTCGTACACATCCTATTACACCCGTGTACTTTAAATTACTTCCCCACGTCATGCTTACTTTGCACGTGGGATTACGGTAGATATGCGATTTGCCGAGCACAAATCTGTCGACGACGGCCGCTGCTCCCCCGGTGCAGTTCCAGTACCTACCGGCTTGAGACAGGCCCCCCGGACCCATGTACCCTCTTGAAAAATTAACCATAGAATTCGTCATGATGCCACGTCATACCGTGGGCATTTGTCACCGAGGGGAAGCCAAAACGTGATTCCCATCCACAGGAGTGCGAGAAGGGCGTAGAAAACGAAATCCGCCATGTAGACAAATACATCCGCACATATTGAAAAGCGCTCCCACTGAATGGACCTTAAAGAAAGCCGAGTCGCTCCCAACCTGCGTGGACATCGCCTGCGTTTCCTGGATTCGCCGATGCGTGAGGGATCTGCCAAGCGCCACAATCAGATAACAGAGTGCAATCCGCTGGAGTACCCCCATTACCCTCATTGTCTTCCAATCTCTGCATAGCTGATGGGGATTAAAGAACAAAATGAAATTACACAAACCTATTGTTGTTGATGACGATCATTCCAATTAGAAAAAGTAGCAAGCTTCGATACAGGACACGTCTCACGAATTTCTGGTTTATTCCGTTCTTTTCGATTGTGAATCCTAGGGAAGTTCCCATGATAAAGAGGAACCGAAAACATCAGCTGTACAAAGGACAAGTTCTGAAGCGCTTACCACGGAAAAACAGCGTCGGCTATGGTGAGTCCATCCCAAGGCGAGTGTTTAAAGAACCAGAAGCCGCCTCCCCCGTAATTCACAAAAACCATGAAGCATATCGTGATCCTGACAATAACTTAAGATTGGTAAAACCGTTAAAACTGTACCCTCTGAAGGTGTCCAAAGACTTAAGTCTTTTTGAAGGTGTTATGGACAACGGATCTAATGCCTCGTAGCCTTCTCCGAACCACGACGAATTTGAGTTCCGGCGCACCAGCGACAAAATTCCGAGTATGAAAGTGACGAGAAGAATCGCCAGAATGGCGAAGTAGATTGCTAAAACAGGTGACTGAAAAGTGCATTTCCGCGAGTAAACCCACGTAAATCTGTGTTGACCGGCGGAGACCTTTCCTCGATTAGGCAAGAGCCACTATAGAATGTATAATTTCCGTGTTCTCCAAATTTGAACTCTTGCCTAAACTACAAGTGGTGTGAAGCGCATGTGGAAACCCTACTCTTTGCAAACGGTCGTGTTATCGTCTTTCACTAATCGGAGCACTGTGGCGTACGTCGTGTTCACCAGCAACTTCATAGCGGACCGCGAGAACTGACACATCTTCCTCGACGAGCAAGAGAAGCACGCGGCGTTCCTCGTGTACAAAGCCATACCTCTTCGGCCGAGAACCGTTAGGCCGGCCGTGTCCATCTAAACGAGGTCATCTCGTATTTGAGTCTTCTGGCTAAGGCTATTACCGTCTGGACGAAGTCAGGCTCCGCTACATATCGGCAGGTTGGTAAGGCCATTCTGGAACGAGCGATGGAGGTCAGTCAAGCCTTTGATTGAACGATTTGCGGCGGTGCGAAGAAAAGTAAAAAAATCGTTCTCCGCGCTAGGGGTCGCTGAACCACGGACTGATAACAAGAAAGGACGCCGAAAACAAAGCCTCATGATGCAGGGAATACTTCTCTTGCAGCGCCTGTACTAGCGTCGCGCCTCGTTTAATGTCAACAGATGAATATCACTATTGATTTTGCTGGGAATCAGAGCGTGAGTCATCAGCAAAGCATTGGTTGGAGTATAAAAAATTCGGCTAACTGCAAACTACGTAGCTCTGATACGCAACAATCATAACCGGAGGATGGACGGCATCGACAACACAATGATAGAGTGCAAAAATAAAGCTAAGGTCAGCACCCATTTGTTTACCAAAACTTTTCAAATTACTCCAAAATGCATCACTGCGTTCAACGCTGATTATCGTTTGAAATTTCCAGGAATTCGACAGAGCATAATTTTCTGCATTAGCTACAGTAACCCTTTTACGTTTGAATTGACGATGTACAGAAAGTGACTGGAGAGAAATAAAACAAATCGTATCGGAGACATCAGTGACCTACGTGCACACGAGGAACAACACATAGAGTGTCTCACCTGTCATATGATCATCTCATGATCTTCTGAGTCACAAAACAAACCTAGGAATATTCACCCAAACACGTTCTTCCAGCATGTGTTCAAAAAACCGAAGTACATTTTGTGAATCTTACATACATAAAGTACCTATGGAATCATTGTTCATTATGAGAAGTAGCTGAAAGCGCGCGATAGATACCACGTGCACCGCGAACAAAATCGCGATTGCACACTACACTGTACTATTTTTAGAGAATTTGAGAGTATTTGAGAGTTTACCGACGAAATTTTCGCTGTGGGACCATCACCGCATGCTGGGCATGTTGACTATGGACTTGCGAAGGACTAGTCCGTCATGTGAAGCGCCGATTTCGTTGGCAAACAACTGGTAGTCGACGCACCTGTGATAGCCTTAAAATGTCGGCTGCCCTTTATGTCGTCGAGAAGGTCGCACGTCGAAATATATAACTCGAGTCATACGTTCATAACTGGCAAACAAAAAGATGGTGTCATTCTAAGCCTATGGACAGTAAAATTATGTTTGAGCTGTTTATTACCTTGTTTAACTTAATTTTGCGAAACAATGGATCTCCTCCGCACAATACACCGACCGATAAATTTATATGCTTCCCAAATTATACAGTGGACCTGAACTATTACCTTACATTACAAACCTGAACTTTGGTACAATACGATTGATTCGTCATTCTCCATAGATTATCATACAGATATGGAGGAGAAATTAGCAGAATCTAACAAAAGTATACTCTATGCTAGGTGTAGCTCACACGCACATCTATTGAACTGTGTAACAACTACAACCACTGATGCCAACGTTTCAAAACTCGTGTCAAAACGCAATAGCAACCCTGACCGTACGGTGGACACCACACCTAGCCCTCACCTAAGTGCATTGGCACTATCAGTTTTGGCAATCCCATCGTCCAGTTCCATGTCTGAACGGATCTTCTCATTCTCCAGCTTAATTACCTTTTAACTGACTTTGATCGACTCAGAGTAAATCAAGCCGGCCAGCGTTGCCCAACCCGGTCGATTTTGATAAACCAGGGCGGCCTGCCCGGCCCGCTTATCCTGGCCCGCTTCATTCCCCTCACTGCGCAGTTTGTGATTAAATTCTGTCTTTTAATTCATCGCCTTCTTGCAAGTTCTAAACATGAAAAAAAAAAGAAAACCATAACAAGAGATAAGAAAGTTCTGAACCGCTCGCACTTTTGTGTCTACAAACATTACAGCATAAATTGCACCGATCTTTGTTCAAGTCATTATCGTCTTCTCCATCTACATGCAGATCACGACCAGAGATGGACGGATAACGAAACAAGCGGGCCGGGCCGGTTACGGTTTTTTTTTCGGATATCGGTTTCGGTTTGGTTTCGGACAGCTGGTTGCCGTGATTTTAAGACAGTATTACCGAAAATCGAACATTTGTGGAACATTTGTATTTTGACAAATCCCTTTAACAGCCATTTTAACGCTTTTTTAGTTTTTGTAATGATTACACCGCCAATTAGGTCTCATTTTGTGTTTGATTTATGCTTTGTCAATGCTAACCAGGCCGAACCAATCCTGTATTAATACTAACAATTTCCCACTAAAAGAGAAATCCATAGCTTGCCACCGACAAAACATCACATTGTCCTTCCTGGCGGCTCGATAGCAAAGTCCGCCAAGACTGCAGCCACATTTCAATCTGCTTCCGGTGATATTACAACATTAAATTGAATCTCGCATGCCTGAATCTGATCGCAAGCTCATTTCATCATCGTCCTTCTCGCTCGGAATTTCGCTTTCAGAATTTTTCCGGCTTTAGTCAAAACACCTACGCGGAGGATGATATTTTTCCCACACTGATCAGCACTGCGATAGGACATGTAGCTGCTTACAAAATGCGGTTCATCGACGATACTCTGGCAGTGTGACGTGAAGCTTCTCACCGTTATGTGTGCTTTTTCAGAGTCCCTGATGCTGTTGCGAATTCTTCCTTGTCTAACGATAGCGTGGATCGCTGCCGCCGTCTACCCACCGCATGGACATCGAGTTGGAACGCATCCTGGATATTCCTGGCAAAATCTCCCTGGATTGCCGCCACGTTATGTGGCTCAACAATCATTTTCTTACGGCGGACCTAAGACTTTGTACCCTTATTTGGCCCCAGGACAATTACCTCCTTACTCCGGGCTCAGACCTTCGTACCCTTTTTTGCTTCCTTTAACATCACCTTTGCACGCCGGGTATGTTCCAGCATCCCGTATTGTGTTACTCGGACCATCTCATTTCTCCGGCTTTTACAAAGATCGATATCCTTACAATAACTACCTCTTTGGCTATAAGCCGTTCCGCATACACGGTAGTTCGTTCTTCATTACCTATAATCGTTACGTTTACTTTAGTTCAAGACCGCAATTCTCTCGTGCAAAAACCCTCTACGCGAGTGGGTCCTACTACTACCACAACTGTCATTCCTTCCGTAACCACAGATCCTCAACCAGGACAAGTTACCGCTACATCCTATTTGCTTTAGATGGAACCCTCTACGACAACCGCCTTTACGATGGCTTCCGTTCCCTTGACAAGTTCTGAACCTATTACTTCTCCAGCGTCCTCTGCCATTATTACGACTGCTGTTCCTTCTACAAGTTTTGATCCTATCACTACCACAGTCGTTTCTACCACTACCACGACTGCCGTCCCCTCCACGCGTTCTGAATCTACTACCACTACGGCCGCCTCTACCACTACCACGACTGTCGTCCCTTCTACGAGTTCTGAACCTACTACAACCCCGGTCGCCTCTACCACTACCACGACTGTAGTTCCTTCTACGAGTTCTGAACCTACTACCACGACTGCCGCCTCTACCACTACCATGACTGTCGTCCCTTCTACGAGTTCTGAACCTACTACCACGACTGCCGCCTCTACCACTACCATGACTCTCGTCCCTTCTACGAGTTCTGAACCTACTACAACCCCGGTCGCCTCTACCACTACTACAACTGCCGTTCCCTCGACGAGTTTTGCACCTACTATTTCACCGGCGTCCTCTACCACTATTATGACTGCCGTTCCTTCTGCAAGTTTTGATCCTATCACTACCATAGCCGTTTCTACCACTACCACGACTGCCGTCCCCTCGACGAGTTCTGAGCCTACTACCACGACGGCCGCCTCTACCACTACTACGACTGTTGTGCCTCCTGCCAGTACCACGACTGTCATTCCTTCGACAACTTCCGAACCTACTTCCACTATTACTACCACGACAGCCACCGCGGTTACGACCATTAAGAACGCCGATCAGGTAAACTCTGATTTCACTCTGGATTAACCCTTGTTATTTTAGAGCACAGCATCTAAGGAAACGGCAGTCTACACCACGGAATCGTCCACGCTCATAACAAAGACCATGAAAATGAGAACCAAGACGAAGCAACCACCAACAACCACTACAACAACGACGGTTGCACCTGTGTTCCCAGACGAAAGTAAGCCATCAGACGAACTTTACGGAGTCTCAAACTCTACGGGATCAGGCAGAGAACATCCAACCACCCAGAAGATCGCCAGCTCAATGGTAAGAAAAAATAACGAAAATGTGCCTACATTTTGCTACCTTTAGCCAATTTCGAGAAGTGCACCCAGTCCGCAGCCAACTAATGTGATCTTGGATGTTACTGGTCAGAAACTTTAAATCAAGAATATAAAAGAAATCGGCAGTAACTAACGTCATCAATAACAACCCAAAAAATGTTGAAATAAAGACTCATCCAGCTAATTTTTCGTGTTTGTGTCAAATATATTGGCCCTAGTCTTAAACAAAGTTGCGCTTTCATGAGCAATGTCATTTTCTCTCTAGATGAGGTGTACCGTTAAACAATCATATTCCAGAGATATCTCAAATATCGAAAGATAGCTCCTTGGTTGATAAAGCGGAACCACTCAGAGAGGACACAAAGATTGGGTGGATGTTCAACCGAAACGGTCAGGCAGAGGACAAAGAGAATACAAACTACACTTCAGTAGAAAGCAATACGGTGAGTCTGAGCACCGATCAGGTAAACTCTGTTCCACCCCTAAAAATCCTCCTCAGGATCGACCCTTTTGACTGAATCCTTTGATACGTCTCACGGTTATGCTCATTGTGAATGATGCAATTTAAACCTCGTCATTTTAGACCATGACTGGTCCCTTGGCGAGTTCCAAACCTTGTACTACCCCGGCCGATTCTCCCACTACCACGACTGTCATTCCCTCGACGAGTTCTGGACCTGCTTTTACGACGGCCGCTTCTGACCCTACCGCTACCACCACTTCTGGTCCTACCACTACCACGACTGCTGTTCTCTCGACGAATTCCGAACCTACTTTCATGACTACTACCGCGACCGCTACCACGGTTACCATCATTAAAAACGCCGATCAGGTAAACTCTGATTTCACTTGAGAAATGCTGGGGAGGGTCTGTATTTTAATGGAATATTTTTATACGTTTTTTTTTCAAAAAAAATAAATAAAACAAAGTAAATAGGTAACCGATCAGATAAACTCTATTCCACGTCCCTTTGAATTCCTCGTCAAGATCGACTCTTTTGATTTGACACGTCTTTTTAGCTATTCAGTTCACTGTTACGCTAATTGTACAATTTAAACCTCGTCATTTTAGACCATGACGACTCAGGAAATTCCAAGTATGGTCAGTGAGGAGTCAGGAACCGGCTTCTTCCACAAAGAAAGCGTTAAGGAAGAATACAAATCGGATAAGAACTCTACTGCAGTTGAAGGCGACACCACCATCTACGACGTCTACGACTACGACTGGATTTTAGACAAACAATGACGGCCAGCTCTTGCTGGATTACAAGCACGACACTGGACTTGAATTTTGAAGACAGCAAATATCCCAGTACTTGGCCCTCCAATATATCACTATCCATAACTAAGATTCGTAATAAGAAAAATTCTTACAGTGATTTTACTAATATTTTACTGCATGTTCAAATAACAGCCTGGACCGCAAACAAAGTTCCGGTTCATTGGGCAGTGCTAATCCCCATCACAAGTTGCAACCTTGTTGCAGAAATAGGTTCAAGTAGTGCCGCGCCTACGAGAACTACGGTTTCCGTGTTCAGGTCAGATCCTTTGTCAGACCACGGCTTCTGTAAATTACGCCAAGATCACTAAAACAATTCAATCCGTTTCCTAGAACTTTGCATTGAAACTAGACCAAAGCAATTCCGAAAACAGCAACGCTGACTTCCAGAACCGTCTGCACAGCTAAGGTTCAAAGAGGAAAAGCTCATTAATGCGGCCTATTAAAATGGAATATAAATATGTAGCAAATCTAAATGAGAGCATATTATTTGTTTCGTCCGTACACTGCATTCACCTTAATTACATTTACCGTAACAATTTATTAGATCCACTTAAGCAAAACAACGCGGCTAGTCAATGGAAACATCTAAACACTGTTCTACTTACACTACCAGATACGCTAACATTAAAGGTGCTCAACACACTGATTAGATTGTATAACTCGATAACACTAGGCTTGAACTAGACTATACCGCACATAATAACCGGTCACAGGAGCGACGGAGAGTCCACTATGAGGGCATTCTACCGCGCTGACCCCAAAACAAAACGCCCTTCGTCGAAACGAGGAAGCAAAACAACAATCGTATATACATAAAACACAACGGTTGAGGTGACAAAGAATAGAATCGATGAGTAATGCTCGCGCGCTACCCAGGCACTAATGCGTGACACTTCCGCAGATCACCGGAGGTGAGCTGTTGTCGTCATGTTCGTTTACACGAAAAGGCACCGGTCCAGGACTCTCGCCAGTCCGGTGGCGACGTCGTGGCCGTTCACCGAACAGTCTCTCCGGGTTGTCGGGAGCTTGGATGGAACGTGCTTGATCGCGCATCACGCTGTACAAATCCTGGTCTCGCTGCGGCAAGATCTAAATAAGGTGAGTTACAGCTACAGTACATCTGTAGTATAAACGTACTGTCATCGCCTGAGGCTGCTCGCCATTCTCATCCGTTCTGAAGCTGTCCGTTGCTTCTGCAGGCGGCCAGAATCGGTTTGGAATGGTAATTGGCAGCGAGGTGCCATAAGCCAGAGGCATTCCGTTTGTCGCAGTCGTTTCCACGGCGTTGGACTGGCAATGGAAATCAAACCCGTCTGGAATCAAACGGTCAAGCACATGTGGTCCCATCAGCAGTTTACCGTTACTGTTGTCTCCCACCCATCCTGACACCGAGTAAGCGCGTGAGCCTCCTCTCAAATAGTCCTCCTCTAAATGACTCCATGTGTTAGCGAGATATACTCCTTCGGTTGCTTACCTTCACCGTCACTGTCAACAAGCTTTCTCGAGTAAGTCCGAATCGGTTTCTGGCGGTCCACATTCTCTTCGTCCATCGCGAAAATGTCATCTAAAGGACGATGGGCGTTTTACAGAGTGTAAGCACGTGTCGCTTGCCGTCTTCCGAGTCGTCGTGCTCCGATCGGACGTTCGCGTTGGATGGCAGATTCACAATCGGATGCACAGTTTCCAGAACCTCATTTTCGTCGATATCGGATAGATCCGTAGTTTCCGTGGCTGTCATTTGAGCAATATACTCTCGGGGAAGTGACGAAGAAAATGCCATGTTTTGTCCTTCTTATCGCTAAGGCGAACTACGTGTCAGTGAATCTAAAACCACATAAAGATAGTGGTTCACATTAAAGGAAAACTTACTTTTCTATGTGAGCGTGAATGTAAAAACTAAATCTCTCTTAAAGCAGGAATTTAACAATACATTAGAACGGAAGAAGTGAAGAGAAACAACAAAAAAAGAATGGAATAGTCCAACCCGTATTGGTATATATTGTTATTATCTCTGAAAAAAAAACGTATGTTATTGACAAATGGCAATCGAAGTACGATCTTCGAGCGCGATATGCTAATCAGCTCGGTTCCTTCAAAACACGGATGTTTTGTATTTTCCCACGGCGTGCGATGTTGAAACTGTGTTTTCGGCGTGTGCGCGCTTATTGTGTTCTTGCTTTGGAAAGGGCAAAAAGTTAAGTATCGAAGAAAATCGCAAATCCTACGCGTTCACGCGACACGCGCCGCTTGCCCCATCGATTTATCACCGCGCAGAACAACAACTCTTGCTCCTAGAATGTCGTCAATCGGCCTCAGCGACCAAGAGGGAAGCGCGACTTCTACCGAATACGTTGCCCTCTGTCGAGAAGGAGACGTCGCGACTCGTCATCCGGTTTCCCGGCGGCTCGCCGCGTCTATCGTCTTCTGTGCTCGGGCAGCGCCGTCCACTGCTGAGAGCGAGAAAAGCGTCCGTTGCGGCGGCAGCAAGAGGCAAGCGGGCGGGCGAACAACGAGGTGATCACAGGTCAACCACACAAGGAGAGGTGAGCTTGCTCACACCAATTTAAACTCCACCCCTCTTGCTTCGTTAGGACCCACCCTTATCCTGAGGCGTTCTCCGCGATAGGGCACGTATTTATGTTTCTGGAGAATCAACGGAGAACAGTTACATCACCCTTATGAAAAGGAACGGTTCTCCGTGCCTCATCGGCAGCACCGCGTAAATACATACAATGAGACAGCAAAAGGGGCATGACACCCGCAAAGAAATGGAGAAGAATTGAGGTGGCAGCAAGCGGCCACTTATCAAACGCAGCTTTCAAAACTGCTGAATAGGCAACCGGCGGAGCAACGCTTCCTATCGTTGGAAATGGAAAACGAAAGCACTCAACACTGCGATACCTTCAGGCATGTTCCTCAAGACGAATTATAAAACCAAAAGACAGCGTGCGTTCAGACATTCATGTGTCTCTTGACTCGCCTACTCAACTCGTGGCACAGAAGCAACAGGTGCGCAGAAGGAACTTCGCACTTTAGCTTTAATACAAAAAAGCGCAACTAGTGACCAACAAGCAAAAGTTTTTTTGATAAGAGGAACAGGGCGCAGTAGGGTTCTCAACGGTGATAGGTGGTTTGCTATCATGCCGTCCGAAATCATGGTCTTGAACATCACTATACAGCATATCCAGGCGAAAGCAGTTGCTCCAGACGTTCTTTATCACAGCAGTTCTGAGCCGCCATGTGGTCGAAAATTAATCGTATTTTCATTATTAGTCACGATCCCTGATAACGGCGATGCACTTTCGAAATATAAGAACGGAGTGACACTGTACTGGTGCAGTACATTGGAGAAGTTGAGTCATTTGTTACCTACATAAAAACAATGATATATGACAACACTTTTTTATCCCCTTTCAATAGAGCACAAGAGAAGAGAGGCAAACACAGTGATTACAAACAAAAGTTGACCGCTCAAGAGAGAGCTTACGGTCACAGGCGAATATTGTTGTTAGAAGAAACATGCGCGGTTCGCACATTACAGCCCTAGAAGCTTTCCGCACGTAGCGGCTTCCGCGACATTGCACTTTGCTGCTTTCCCTAACGTCATTATTTTGGTTCCGACGGATCTGCAGTTCCCAAAATATAAAGTTATCCAAAACGTTTGATAACTTGTTATAAAGAGCAAAAAGGAAACCTACCCAAAGCATGCATCGATGGTGGTAGCCAAACTGTGTGACCGTGTTTTTTGTTTGTAACTTTGGGAGATTATCTACAAATGACGATGGTATCGCTAACAGCGATCAACGCTCATCATTGTAGCGATTGCGGTTCGACGTCTGAGAAATCAGTAAACAAAGGGTCTTGTTTATTTATTCGGCTGTCGACTAGAGGGTCGTTAAGATAATCTGTGCTTACGCATACAACGTTGAAGCACCATTCTTGTTTTGATCTTTGACCGTTCTCCTACGCTGCAGATATCAGTAAGCAACGGGGTGTTAATTAATTTCGGATTCGCTGTGGTCAGGTTCGTAGGATCGAGAAATTTAAAGCTTATTGGGATGTTTGGATGTATTAATCTTCCGCTGCCCTGCTGAAGCATAATTACCAGCGTAAGCACAACATGCAGTTAATTGAGATCTGCATGAGATTACATGGCATAACTCGTGCTTGGTTATCGAGGAATTGGTGCGTAAACACACAAAGCGCTAATTAACCGCACCGTGCAATAACGAGCTTAGCCCTTACCTACGCTGCCAATCAACGACCGCTTGGCATTTGCCACGCAAATGCTGCGAAACAGCATTAACAGGGGTGCGAAAAATTGTAGTTGCGTTGCACAAAATGTAATTGCAAACTATGGCTAATAAAAACAAGGCTATAACACACGTTGTAGTAGATGTAGAGTACGACTACATGATCATATAAATGTGAAGCTCAAAAAGCTGCTCGGCCACTCTACTACTTTCACTTCTGCAAACGAGTAAATAAACTCGGCAACAATGTGGCAGATGTCTCTAGGTTGTTGAGGGAGGGCAACCAGGATCGGCCGGTTCGCCACCGCCACGAAAGATTATTCCATTCACCGATCTTTCACCAACCTACGGCAATCGCTGTGGTAAATACTGCATGCGTGGTAGAACCATAATAAATCTAGTGAATGTGAGACACAAAAGAGGAGATGTTAAGATAAACCAGAATCGCGGTCGCAAATCTCACTATCCTTCCTCCCGAATTGGCGAATCAATGCCGAAAAGGCAACATTTCGTGATAAACCTTACCAAGCAATTATCTACTTCGTCGATAGCACGTAGGACGATCAACAACAGCGTGGGAATCTATCCAGTCTTGATAACTGCCTTATGCGTCATGATACTGTTCCCATTAGTGCATATGTCCAAATAGGCTCAAGAACGTTACGTGCGGATCATTACTCATGATTTTCTTCATAAAACCATCGTAAAACATGTAGGAGACATGCGGAAAAGTTCGATGTCCTATCGAGAACGGAAAACAATTAGACGGCAGCAATTGGAGCGCAATGTCTATTTCCGAGATAGCATCCGAGAAAGCAACACAAATGTCTCACTGTGTTATTGTTTAGTAATCCCAGAGCGGTCATCGCGTGACAATTACATACCCGTCCTACTAATCCCTAACATACATTCCCACTTATATTTCCAAGAAGCAGTGGCACAACCCCTTAACTTCCCGGTGAGCCGATCCACAACCGCCAGCCTGCGGTCAGTTTTTGGTTAGTCAACGTTTTAATTAAGTTCAGATTCTGACGTTTCTGACCAGCATCGGTCAAAGCGCCCTTCTATGCGATTGTGCGCGCCCAGCGGTGTCAGAGTGCGCAAACCAGGAAAGAAATTGAACTTATACGAGACGATGTCGTGTGGTTATGTTGTGGCTACATTTATAAACGGTCGTTTATTGTGAACGTGAACAGATGGCTTGTTTCAGATAGATAGAGGCCCATAACAAGAAATGGCAACTCTCCACAACAGCTGTTGCAATGAAGTGTGGTCATTGTAAGTTTATTGCTTCCGACCCCACTTGGGTGAATTCATGTATTCGCGTATGTTCGATCGATGGGTGTTTGGTCTCCCAGCATTGTCTGACGACGAAAGATAAGCGCACAGGGTAGCGCAAGTGGATAAGGTCAGTGCTGCGCCACAGTGATGTGGGCGACCGCCTCCCTCCCTCGCTCGCAGGCCGTGGCCCTGAAGAGCAAGACAATCGATCGTGGGCACATTATACGCGCGCACGTCGTCCTTCAGTTTTACGCACATATACTGCTGTGTGACCACTCTTACGTAATGAAAAAGGCGGCAGTGAAGCGATGAAGGTGGTCGGGCAGAAACGGTTAGCAATGTTGGCATTACGGGTATGAATTAATACGACATACCTTGTCGTGCCAACACTGTTACCCAGATCTATGCACTCTCGCCGTCTCTGAAATGACGACGACAATCTGCTCACGCAGCAAGCGGGCGACACAACGGCAGTGGCTCTGCGTCGAGAGCGGGAGTGAGAACGGAAGCGGCGACGCATAGCCAGCGCTGTCGCCCGACGCGCGTCCACCGAGTGGAGGGCAGACATACACGAATGATGCAGCGATGGTCAGAGGAGGAAAGACGAAGGAGAACAGGACCAACAGAATTATCTCATTAGCGAGACACAAAAGTGACATAGCCCGGCAAGGCAGCGAGAGGCTACTCATTGAAGAAGCGTGGAGCGGCGTCCTCGTTTAAGCAATATGACTTCAGCTGCACATGCAGGACTGAATCCGAGCAGGTGAATAGGAGGAGACAAGACCGGGATATCCGAGGCTCGAGCGAAAGTTACGGGTATGACTCAGATGCCGCATACCCAGTAAATTTCGACTCCAGTCCAGGAATCCACGTCTCGCAGAGGAGTAGTCAGGACGAGGACATGGCTGTCGATCAGGGCGCGGAGGGCCTACCCGCGGAGGCCTGGGCGATGACCCACAGCAGCTAGAGCCTTGGCAGCAGACCGCTCGACAGCGCACAACACAGTACAAATGAGCGGCAGAGGCTGGACCGCAAGTGGACCGCACAACTGCATCGGCCGGACCTATCTAAGTGGATTAGATCAGCGCTAAGGTCACAGAGCATTTGGTCTCTCGTCCTCGCATCTCAATCTCAATCAATAGCCGCAGACGCCGCGCACAATAATTTGCAAGCTCCTCCTCATTACTGTACGCTGAGGCCGACCTCCTCGGGGATGGACGACACACAGTCCGCAAAATGCCACACAACTTCCTTCCGCAACAGTGATCGTATGCACAGTGTGGGATGGAACGCAAAGTCAGAGATGGTGTGAGCAGATAGCAGCAGTGCACACACAGTAAGCACTACGGCCGCGACCGTGTTGCATTAACGATACGTGACAAAGTCCGAAGTAGGCAGTGGTCGGCGCAACACATATCACGGCCGACCGGAATTACAAAGTCGAATATACATACATACGTGTACTGGCGTATACGCACAACAGATTTCGCGCCTCTAACGTCCACTGTCGAAATTACATCATCTTGTCAGTAGCAGCGGGTTTTAGCGTTATAGCAACACAGAAATTCAACATTTTATGGTACCCAATTCGAAAACAGAGTTCAATAAGGAAGCTGGACTTAAAATATGAATAAACTCTACGATTTACAGATAAGTTATGACTTCACAACACAATAATCAGCAATGACACGTCAAGTGAGACTCTCAGTTTCCAAAAAGTGCCAGAATCTCGGAAGTGGATTTCTTAGAGTCTGAAAGTTTAGAGTTAAACTTGTTGTATTGAAAGAAAAACGGAACCTGCTTGCGACTGCGCTGGAGGCATGGCGGTGGTAGCGGCCAGCGGAGTGGAATTAACCGTAACCGTCCCTGTGGAGTTAACATCCAAACCAAGTAAGTCGTCAAACATTGAGGCACTATTTCGGCAAGGTTGACCGTTGCTGGGAGGCTGAGAAGCTGATGTTGAGGCAGCTCCAAACGCATTGAAGTCGCTAAAGAGATCAACGGAAGAATTGTCTTGAGTTGCTTGTACAAGTGTAGCAGCCGGAGGAGCGGACACAACTGGCCCAAATATGTCATCTAATGAATCAGTAGATTCGGGAACCTGCTTGGTCTCAATGCTGCCAAACAACAAATCGGCATTACTCTAAATAACTTATTATTACGCAATGATCAGCAAAAAATTCGCATACTGGAGTGTTTGTTGCAGGTGCAGACGGAACACTGACGGAGTCAGAAAAATCCAGAAGCTGCATTTCTTTGACGGGAGGTTGGAAAGCAGCAGTTGTTGGGGTTTCCGACTTACCCACCGTTCGCGAAGAACCGTTTGATTGCTTCGTGGGCATCGTAACTTTCTTTGCGTCTGAAAGGCGTACTTTATCTACGTCGAACGAACGCAACACTTACCTTTTTCAGACTTCAGTTCAAGAGGTAGATCATTCACATCAACAACAGGAGGTGACCAGTCTTTCATGATGTACCTAAACCGAGGATTTATCTGCTGACAGGGAAAAAACACGCTTACCTCTTCTGCTCGTATTTGGCGCGAATGAAGCTTTCCAGACTGTGGTCATTTTGAGCACGACGAAAATCTTTCGGCAGCCCATGTTCATAGACGGCACGACCTTTGGCATTGCCCATAACACGCATGCTCTGGACCTGTTCAGCCGTCCAAGAATCCAAATTGACGGACTTTACCTGCATATTTCGTAAACATTATTCGGGCCTAGCTTACAACAAACCCACCTTTGTTAAATGCACTCCTAAATTTCTATGAATCCCTGCGCAGCGAATGCACAGAAAAACACCCAAATTCCAAGAAGCCCAACGCGGTTGCTTAGCATCACAGTCAGCGCAGTACTTGTTGTCTTCCTCTCGCAGCATTTCAATGATTAAACCTAAAACACATGAATCATTTAGGACAAAAACAAATCTTACCCTGTAATCGATCTTGCTCAGCCTTCTTCGCATCAGCCTTACTCTTTGGTGGCATTGCAATTATACTACTCTATGTACAACTCGTTCTGAAACAGGACGTTCTGCGGAATGCGACGAAGGGAAAGTACACGAAACACAAATTTTAAAGCATCCCCTCAGCAAATGCAAATAACAAGAGAAGCGCACGCGCACGCGCACAGCCTCATGAGACACACTGAACTGTGAGCACGATAGTACGACAGGAGAAGCAGCGGGAGAAAAAAGTGGAAATCGCCAGCGGGACCAGCGTCTGCGGGACCAACATTAACCAGCACGAATTACAATCAACGAACGGTCCAGATAAGACGACAGATGCAAGGAAAAGACTGAACAAGGCCATAATTACATTTCTCCGGGGCCAAATGAAAGAAAAAAAAATATATCATAAATTGCCACAACGCCAATGCCAAAACGGTAATAAAAATTAAATCGCAGATGGCACGGCAGGACCGACGGGCCAGACATCCACGAGGAATCTCCACTCCCGTACATGGTTGGATATATTGATACATACGTGTACATTTGTCAAGACTGCCGTGTCGAGACCAAGTAAAGCACACACACGGCGTCTCATTACGACGGCTGGACGCAACGCTATCCAGCGACGTTTCACGGACGACGGAAGCGTTTCCAACGAGTGCTATTCATCGATGAATGGGAACGACGATCGTATCACAATAGCCATTCGCGAGTGAGAAGAACACTTGTCTACTTTTTCACCGATTGTTCTTGGCAAATAGAAAAGCGTCACTAAAGCGTAGCTTTAAAAAAGACCCCACAATCCACATGTGGTTTGTCAGGAAATCCACCACAGTTAATCTTGTGCGAACGCGCGTGCATAATGCACAGAGGAAAAAAACGCTAAGCCGTGCACATTTCGGCACGATGCAATTGGCGATGACCCACACCGAGGGGCCAGCGCTTTCCCAGTCGACTACGATGCAAAATGCGGTTGCCATGGCGATGAACACCGTTTCGTTTCTCACACGCGTTGTGAGTCACCATTTGTGACCCATTGCGCGCGTTACATAGAAGGACACTCTTCATTCAGTCAAACGAGGATCTTGCTGTCGATCAGATCTTGATTTGGATATAATTGTTACGGTTCGCCAGCCTTCCCAGTTGAGGATCAAGGAGACACTCGAGACAATGTCCAAGCTGGAAACCCGAGGTGGAACGACGATCATAGGCGATGAGAAAAGATGGACTACTGGAATATGTTAAAAAGTGCGGTTTGAAAATATGTACATTTTATTCCAATGAAAATAACAATGTCGACTGGAATTATAGCTCCGTGAAGAGAACTGAAAGAAAGTGACTGTTCGGTGGAAACATGTCAGGAACGGAATCATAGGGAGGAATGAAGGGGGAAACGTGTTTTCATGCAGAGTTAGAAATGCCGTTGTCAGTAGTTTCAACTCATCGGCCACTCATTGTGAGGTAGGATTAGGACAGCCGGAACGTTGACCGCCACTGTCAAGGGTTAGCGATTTTCCAAAACGGGAAAAGCGACGGGATAGACCAATGGACTTGACGCTAGCAAGGGAGATCTTCCGAGTAGGTTCGACACGTTTACACGCCTGAAAGCAGGTGTTGCGGCATTTGGTAAGACATGAACTCTTTCACTCATACATGCTAGCGATTCGTTGTGATTGCTCGGCCACGCCCCTAGTGTACGTCACAAAAGCGGCATGCGGATTACAGATGAAGCAAAAACAGTTGAATGAAACAAACCTCGCTTGGAAACCGACTGACAGAAACCATCATTGCGCTAAAGTGAAAGAAATGAGTAAATAGAATACTGAAAATGAAGTAAATGTGTGCGATAAGTACAAAAAGTTGACACGTATAATTCAGGCAAGAGCACATATACACAATCACGAACAGTCCGTTAGTGGAAATGAAAAGATTAGTACTCAGGCACTTGTGGAAGTCGGTCATACTCATCATGCAAATTCTTGAGAAAATGTAAAGTGAAAGACGAGTGTTGGAAGTGATGAAAGAGTAGCTGATCTTGAGGCGGGCAGATGAATCCGCCACAAGGACAAAATCATTCTGAAGGCTGTCATCCATCGGTTGCACAAGCTTGCCGTGCGCTATCGAGAGCACGTAGAAAACTCCTGACCTTCTCCAGCGTGGAATGGACTGTATCGCGGCGATTTTCCAACAGAAATCTCCCGGCTGTCTTCCAGCGGCTCTGTGCTTTCCAAACGTTTTCGTCCGCAGCAAGCACTCTGACGTGAAGGCGTCCCGTTGAAGTCAAACTCGTTGCTGTTTTTGAGGGAGCTAAAAAAACGGTAAAGAAAAAGGCCCCTATTGTGTTGCGCCACCTTGTCTAGCGCTCTCCACGTTTTCTTCTGGAAGCTCTTCAATGAGGACAAAGTCACTCTCGTCCTCCTCCAGCCGTCGTGCCTTCAGGAACACCTAAACCTAGGAGTAAAAGGAGACCTATCGAGTCGTTAACCAACCTGTTTGATGATATCGCTAGAGGAACTGTTAACGCTGGCGCGCAGAATGGCATACGGTTGATCTTCACTGACGTTATGAATACAAACAAGGAATGTATCTCCCATGGATCTGGCACGTGGGTGGATTCCTGAAGTGAGGGTCTTTTTGGACATTTTGGGTTTCTGAAGGTACCTGGTGCGTCCAAATGTTCCGTGGATGTTGGCTCGACATCAAGTGATCGTCCGTGGATTTGAGAAGACGACTGTGATTTTGGTGTGGTCGGAATAATTTCGATGGCTCTTCGCTCGGTTGTAGTTGACGTCGACGTGGCTACAGTCGATGGGGATTGTATAAAGCCGGACGACGATGAAGTTCCTCCGCTTTTTATGATCGATGTGATCCAAGCGCGACTGCTAGGGTCCTAAAGCGATCGTATTTTATAGAAAAAGAGCTCGATGGTCTCGAACCGATCCCTTTTTCCTGATTAAGAATCGGCGAGTAGACCCGTTCCAGCATGCAACAGCGTCCATAATCGGCTCATTGGGCGGCAATACACGATGGTTGCCAGAATCGGAGGATGAAGATGTTGAGTCAGCTGGTTCTGGATGGGAAGGTCCTCCAGGAGCGGCGCCCACGCTCTCTTCGATGAGTACGTACTCCTCAGCGGTATCTGCGTTCTTTCCGGTGGCCGACAGCGCCGCCTGTATGACACTGCGTACGGTACTGCTTGACTCGGCATGCACAACAGTTGGAGTATCATCAGCGTAAAGTCCAGTTATTCGCAAAACAAATATCTGTCTTTTGAGCATGGGGATCGGCTTGACCACGGCATTCTAAAGATTTTTGTTTTGTCATCTGAGCGGTACATATGTACCACTAACCGGATCAATTTTCAAGGTCTGGTAGGCAAGCTTCTGATCTAGGTTGCAGTGAGCCTGACTGTCCTCATCGTGCAGATAAATGTGTTCTTCTTGTTCGAATCGGGACCGAATGAAAAGCATAGACTGATCGATGGCTTGGTTGGCTGGCGTTCGCAGAGGGAGATGTCGATATCCCGGTCGCAAACATCTTACGGGAACGACTCGCTGAGATATTACACGCCCGTTGCTGGCGCTATCACAAACAGCAAATCGAATGAATGCTAGATCCAAGAAGGTAATCCTATAATGACAAGTAATGAGGATATGCAAAGGGCGGCTGATCCCAAACCTGAACGTTGCTGTGTGATTCCACATGGGATTGACCGAGTTCCGGCTGATCGCTTTTGTTTTTTCCTTTGCGCAGTCGGGAGAAATCCCTATTATTTCAATCTCGACGTATGGACTAGCGTGGTGTTGATTGGGAAAAACGTGCTGGCCGGATATCACCTGAACAAAACAACATGCAACATCTCCTTTGAATGTGAATGTACCGTTAAAGTCAAAATGATGGCCGAGTGTTGGGCCAGTTCTTTGGATAGCGGGTTGAATTTGCGGTACAGTGGGTGTGACGGATCGTATAGTACACGCGGTTTCAACGTGTAGCCGCAGTTGGCTGACTGTTCAAACATCGCCGCATTGACCGCCATGGCCACGTCCGCAGTTTGGAAGTTCAGAGCCACCATCTGCAATCCAAAGGACCAGTACAAGACCGGGTTGAAGTTTGACGAGTCGATGCGCATGCCGCCCGGATACGTTCTGACGACATGATCCTTGGTGTAGGCGATACACTTCAGAGCGTGTTTGCGACACAGCTTTCTAGCAGAAGCTTCATTGAGTGATGTGACTTGGTAGCAGGAAGCGTTGCTGTTCGGTCGAAGTTGAGGTGATGAGGGCACAAATGAGTCTTCGCCACTCCGACTCATGTCGCTTATCTGGTTGCTACTTTTCTGTCGTCTAGGTGGAGTTCCCGCACCAAGAAGGTTCGACGCTGCTCTCGATCGGTTAGCCACGGGCATTGCCAGGCTCGTCGATTCATCAATCAGACCTTTTTTGCTTGTAACTTCGGTAAGCGGGGGGAATCCCTTAAACCTACACGTCATCGACATAGTTTTTACAATCATATACCTTGAACTTGACTGCCTGAACATAAATCACCAGGTCGGACAGTTCAGGAGCTAGCTGCAAACCCGTTTGCTGCTTGCGAACTTGAGTTCGGCTTGATGACACTGAGTAACCATAAATGTTGTCATCCTCGTTCTTGAGATCGTATGGTACAACCGAACCCTAAAAAATAGCTGTGTTTCTTTTTCGGCGGACAGCTGAAACCCTACCGTATTCAACAACCCTTTGGTTATGCTCTTTCGACCGTCGCTGTTGTCGCTGTTCAGTGAATCCTGTTTTGTTGCTTGCTGTAGTTTCGCTTCTCGCTTCGATGAAGCTTTTGGACTGTCGGTATCTGTACGCTCTGAAACTTAAAACAATTTGTGAATAGCGGATTTATGATACAAACATCATTATGTTCATTTGGGTTATTTAAAAACTTTTCTTAATCTTTTTTTTATTGAAAGGCAGAATCCTTAATGCCTACCATCAACGTCGTCGTCTTCCGGTTCCTCCTCGTCCAAAAATTCATCAAGATCGTCATCCTCAACCTCGTCAACGGTGCTCGATTCATAAGAATTCTTGCTCTGCTTGCGGTGGAGAGCGGTCTGGGTATCTCCACGCACAAGTGTTCTGTCGTAGGACAAGCCCGCCGAAGGTTCCGCAATCATCTTCTTGTTCTTTATCAGGATTTTGTTCTGAAGCTGCCACGGAGACGGCAAATGTGCTTGGTCGGAGTAGTCCACGTCGAACAAAAAGTTCGTCACCAGCTTATCGCCCAGCACAGTTTTGAACATTTGTGCCATCTTGGCCTGCTGCTGAAGGGAGCAGTGGTTTTCGATGCTGAGAATGACTGGGAGACTGCTTGTTATGAAGGCGCTCTTCTTGATGATGTCGACCACTTGGCGGAAGCTGATTTTCGATGTGAACGTGTGACCATGATAGATGAGAGGCAGGCCGTCGTCTCCATCCCAGCAATCGAGTTCCACACAACGACAGCCTGTTAGCAGGACTTGTCGGTACATTTCGGCAGAAGATTCTCCCTTCAACTGGTGCCCGGTGAGATAAGTGTTGTGACTGGAGCAGATGTAGTAGTAGGACAAAGGGTAGTGGAGAGAGCTCTGGTCCACTTCGACGGATTCAGGAACAAATGCGAAGTTAGCTGGGTCACATAGAAATCTAGCAAATCCTTCAAACGACATTTGCTGCTTATTCCGGCAGACCGGGTCTGGTTCGTGTTCCTGCAATAAGGCGAAACGGTCGAGAATTCAAAATGCGGGAGAATACCTGGATAAGTCGTACACAGTACGTCTCGTCCACTTGCTCCATTTGGTGTGTCAAAATGAACTGTTTCAGCATCGGCGGCGTCAAGAATGAGCTTCTCGACGTGTCCATTAGTCCAGTACTACAAGTCAATTATTTTCAATATCTGCCTCATTAACCGAGGACTTACCTGTTCACACTCGCTATAGCCAATGCGTTGTAAATCTTTTGTTGTTTCTCATTTATGTGGGCGGAATGCGAGGAGTTTCGTGTAAGAATGTCTACATTTTTGTTCATTAACCTTTTGTTCACAATTACTTACCATTCGGCAAAAAGTCGACTGCTGTTTGTCCGGAAACGGAATCCAGTCGGGATTGCATTCGAGGACTATGCTTGTCTCTGTCCCGCTTTTGAACGTGTCCATTCACATTTCCATTCATGAGACATTCGTTGAACACATCTCTGAATCAGACATGACAAACTCGGACTTTCTTAATCCTTACTTTAGATCTTTCCTCATGCGAATGCTGAACAAACGGTATAGCTCGACGAACTCGACCAATGACACAGGCTTCTCCTGGAATTCTTTTCCCGACGGGCCGTTGAGACCAGACACCTGTCCGCTGCTGCTGATGGAGCCCGAATTTGGCGTTTCACCTCCGCGAGATCTCCACGACTTTATCGAGCGGCCTCCAACGCTTCGGCCTCCGTAAGAACTGCTTGTCGGAGTACGCGAGCGAGGGGTGTACAGCGAGTCGAGGTCTCCGGCGTCACTCATCGCAGTATCTCCACGTGGTTTGAGGAGATAGCCAGGACTATTCGGTCCAGGAGGTCCACTTTGACTCGACATTTGACTTTTAATAGAGGGCGGTCGAACCTGAAAACTACCGTATGCCAAAGTCAGTAGGTCTGCAAAACTACCAGAGGAGACTGAGGCTGAGGGCTCTGGCTGCGACTACCGTCCTTCGAAGTGCCTCTCATCCGTCTTGTCACAGCAATCGTCATCTGCTTCAAGCGACTTCGCGCACCACCTCCGTCAGTCGACGAGGATGAGTCTACCGGACGCGAGTTGCAAGATATCGTTTGGTTAAGACCTAAGAGAACACTGACGCTCAGTAAGAACAATTTGTTTACCTCTCCATCGCTCCACTCTGCCTCCGAAGGCCTGCAAAGCATCGAAAGGTCGAGGTCCGCTGATCTTGCCTTCATCGTTCCCGGCTTCCCGTTCACTTTCGTTGTACAGCTGCAGGTACAACTTTTTGAGCCACAAAACCCGTCTATCAGCATGCTTGTGTTGTTCTTGGATGTGTTGCACTACGGTTTGAAGCCCAACCATCCAATAATGAGCAATCTGTTGAGGTGCCAGGAAGTAGAGAAACTCATTGTCTGAGAGGACGCATCCGAAGGAAATGGTCCAGCAGAAGACCGGGACGGACATTTCCTCCGCGCTGTGGCGTCGATAGATGGCCTTGAATTCGCATGCTTTTCAAAACAAATATTTCGAGGAAGAACATACCTCAATGTCCAAATCGTACGAATCGACGGTTTCCACAGATTTAGCATAGCTCAAGCGGAGAAATCCCTCGTCGAGGCCGGTGCTTGCCGATCCACTAGGACGAGGACTAGGACAGGACGTCGGTCCGGTCCTTGCGGAATCGGGCAGCTGCTGCATGTTGGGCATAGTAGAACCCTGTTTGCCAGAGCCACCGCCGTCTTGAGCCTTGGACTAGGAAAAAATTAGGGTTACACGGTTCTCTTCGTTCGCGTACCTTTTCTTTCCCTTCCTTGCTTGCACCGTAGGCTATTTTATGCCACGAAATCACGCCGCAGCTGGAGTCCAGCTTCATCATGCACAGCACACTTCTTCCGGTGTCAGGATCGTAGTGAATAACGGTGGTTCCATGTTGAAGTCGTTGGATAACGTCGAGGTCGAATTTGTCCGTGTCCAAGGGAATCAACGTCACGCCATGCGAAGATCCGCGAACCTGTTGCACTGGTTCGAATGGCTTCACTTCGTTCACCTCCACTTCTAAAACACAACGGGACGTGCGAGAAAAGAAATTGAAATTGCGTTCGAACCCTTATTTCCGGCTGTCACGCTCACGTGAGGCGTCGACGTTGCTGGAGCTTCAACGTATTTCATAAGATTCCGACTGTGTCGATGGAACAACTCTAGATTATCGAGTACTATGGCGACCAGGTTGATCTTATCTGCGTTGAGCAGACCGCCAACGCCAATCCGCGAGGAGAAATGGTCGTCGCCGTTGCAGTCGCTCATGAACTACGGTAGACGTGAGTCAAAGTGTCCCATAAGGATATCCTTACCTGCAGCTTTTCCTTGTCCCCTTCGTGACCAATGACAACGACATTTGGCATGTCGTTTACAATCGCATAAAGGTCGCGCAGGAACACACCGAAGAAAGGTATAAGACGACACTGTGGCATGCGCAGCCCCCTCTGGACGGCCTCTAGATACGGTGGACTGGGTGCGGCCTGATTGCTCGGAAGGAGCATTTCACAAAACTGTAAACGTTACGTTGATACAGTAATCCATAAGACTCTATCATACGTGTTCGTATTGTTGTTTTTCCTCTGGACGCAGTGACAGCCAAAAGGGACGCAGTTTTTCGCTCTTCAGTCCCATCAAGATCTCAACAGCAGCATTGAAATTCCCTAGAAACATTGGGAATTTACTCTTTGCGCAATAATAAAAATTTGTTTACCAATGTTCCAGCATGTTTCGATGATGCGCATAATGGAGACAAGCGCGATCTTTCTGTCGTCATGAGTGGGCTGACTCACAATGACGTGGGTAATCCAGGAACTGACCTGAACGACCATAGATTGTCTTATATTCTTTTGAAATTGAGGATCAAACCTCAGAAAGTCTTTTGACCAAATTTCGGACCGGACTCGGATTATCGATGACAGGTACGGAGGTAAGGTCGCAGCTGACGTAGCGAACGTAGTCCATGGGACTGATTCCGTAGAAAAGCTGGTATTCTGTGGCCGACAGCTGAAAGGCGACCTCCTCAGGGAAGTGTAAGATGTATTGCAGACGCTCCAGCTCCAGGCGGAATAGAGTGATTGGTTCATCGTTCAAAATGAATCCCGCTGCTGTCGAGGCACTTGATGATGTTGAAGCGCTCCGTGATGAGACTAAAGAACACGTTGTGAATGAGGAAGCGGACGTCGAGATGCAATAGTTCCTTACTCAGTTGACAGACCCAAACTAGGATGGAATTTGGATCCGGTTTATGCTCAGGTGGTGCAGATGAAGGAGTCAGCGCCGAAACCAAACGCCCAACTACCTTTGACATTTGATGGCTTATCAGTTTTAGAAGGTTGGAATCAAAGCCTCGACAAACTCAGCTTCGCTCCTCACGCCTCATCACATATTGAGTGTGCCACCGTCAGAGCAACCTTAATGAGGACAGCGATACGGTTGTCGCGGTACAACTCGAAAGTACAAGCAAACAACGGGCCTTGGGCAAGGTATGCCGAGTGTGAATCGGCCTCGTAAAATTTGGCGACCGCAAGTAAGTGCCCCGAAAGTCTCATAGAGCCGCGACGACCTCGGGGGAATACGGAGAAATCGAACTAAACTATACCGCGCGGGTCGCATTATTCTGACGCAAAAGATGTTAAGGCGTCTGCGAGCAACCTACTACGAGGGCTGGTGCAACAAAATTCATTGACACTTCTCGACACGACGGAGAGGAGCGGCTACGATTCGCGCATCTTAGGGATACGCCAATTTGGATGCATTCGATGTTTGTTGTTTTCGGTGTTTCTCTATTGAATAGCGAGCAAATCGTCGCTGAAGGGAGTACGACTTCCCTTTTTCTTGGCCTCGTGAACTTGGCGCCACGCACGCTTTTATTTGCGCACTGGTTCTGCCAAAACGTCTCGACGCTCCCATCGTACACAAGTGCGCTCCTTCACTTGTGGCCGAAGGTTGCAAGCTCAATTGTTTCCGATGGGTTTCCTTATTTGAGGGGAATTAATTTGATTTCCGCGAAACGTGGGCACTTATAAGAAGATGGAAGCAGCGAGAAACCCCTGCTGTTAGCGCGCCTACCAGGTAAAGCGGGCCGGAGACCGCCGCTCCGGAGCCCAATGCAAAGGACAAAAAAGTCGGCATTATCGGAACGAGAGAGCGTTTCCTTTAACCCGTAGGGCTTTCCGGCTCACACGTCGTTATAAGGGGGAACAATCAGGTCGGCGGTTCCTATTCCTAACGCTGATGTAATTACGATAAAAATGTTTGCCTGAATAGTCATAAGCTGTCAATCACAACATTTCCGGCCATCGTTATTTTTATTATTGTCCGCAAAGCCATAACGACAATTGCTTGATGGGCCTCCGATCTGATGCTATGTCTTAGACCAAAAGAGCTGCTTAATTGATTCCCGAAAGAAGATGACTGCTCAGCAGTGGTTATAGAAATGATGCGCGTTCCCCACTATAATTGCTCATGAGGGCAAGAAACGCGAAACTATGGACGCAGAATTCGCACAGACATAAAAATTCCGAAAAAAAGGAGCGCAGTCCGGGCGCTCGGGCACGAGGTGGTCGGACTGAAAGCCAGATCTATGAACATAAGCTAGGACAGAGGATCGCTCACACGCATAATTACTTGCCCGAAAAAAGGGGAAAAGAAAAGGGAAACTAGAAGTTATCTGGAAACGGGGTATCCAATTACGTGCGGACGACAACGAGCCATGGATTCTATTGTGAATTAGAGGATGTTTGTTTATTGCGGAAGCGGGGAGCAAAAACACCCCTGAGGCCTGATGATTCAATGCTCGCAACACTGCACTGGGCCAAAAACAAATAGAATTCGAGCAGAGCCGCAATTGTTCACCGATGCAACATCGATTAAAAGGGAATTTGCCCTCAAGGAGACTGTTCGAGGAGGAGAAGCGAGAGGAAGGGGTTGTCGACTGCTTTGCGGTTTCCAGAGTGAAACGAAGGGAAGCAATAAAAAGTCTGACAAAAACTTTGCTCAGCCCTTACCAATCCAATCATAAAAATGAAAGCGTCAAAATCAAACACTGACTAAGCACAAACAGATTTCCGTCAAACAAACGTTGACTAACGTTGTCTTAGCGCGTCTACAAGTGTTAAAGATGTCCAATGGGTGTTGTTGCATAGGCGGAAAATGAACCGACCTGACGCAATGTCGAATATCGACCGACGGGGCATCACGTTTGACGTGTTCAGAGACTTCTGAATTGAGTTGCTCGCGCTGTTCTGCATGATCTCCCAAAGAGTCATGGAGATCGATTTGAGGGCATTGTAGGAGGGCGCTGAAAACGTTCAATTGAAAATGTGTGCTGGCTTAGTGCTGGTTGTTGGCTCGCTTTGACAGTGCACTCGGGTGATCTGCAATGGTGTTAGAGGAGGTGAAACAGATGTGTCTCCGCATGTCAGAAGGGCGAGGAAAACGAGGAAGACCGCGAAATTCTCCCAGGCAACTGGAGGCACTGTAGTGCGAACGCGGGAAAAGCCAAACAGGCGCCACCGCAGGAGCTCCCTCCCCTTCGACGGCGATGAACCAATCGGAAGAAAACAATTATCTTTTCAGGTGAGTCACTAGAAAGGCGTACGGGCACGGCGGTTCGCGCTCGCTTATAGCTGGCCAGCGGCGCTGAGGACGTAGTGCGCGGGGAAGGGGACGTTACTCATCAATTAGATGCGGGCTCACCGATCAGCTGCCATTTGGCACCGCGAAACTCGAGAAGTAGCTGGTGCTTTGATACCCCTCCACCGACGCGCCACTGCTGGAGCGTGGACGCGTGCTGCCGCTTCAGAACTTGCTTCGTCACCCCGTCCAGCAGACAGAGTGCCGAACAGCTCAAACAGAGCAGACGAACTGTCTGAAACATGAAAAGTGGACGTGCTCCACTATTTGCTCAATTACTTACCTTTCGCAAGGTTCTTCCGTGGACGAGCTCCTTTACCTGGAACACTTTGCAGCCGAAGGCGGGCAACTTCTTCGCCGTCTAAGCTTCTCGTTACACACAACTCTAGGGAGCTTACTAACCTGGATGTAGAGTTTCTTCATTCCCAATTCGCTCTCGTAAACTTGGCTGTGAAACAACTTCCGCTTTCGTTCCTAAATTGCTCTTTCGTAGTGGAGGTTAAGTGTTGATCCTCACTTTAACTAGTTTAACCGTTCGTCTGTCTCCCCTCAAGTCGACCGGGAGGCATTGTGCCTGAATCTCTGCTGACATCACAGTGTCCGGGTCTGTTATGCATCTTAGGAATGCGGCCGAGCGGCTGCGCTGCTCCTGTTCAAACACCGACGTTTTGCGCGTGAAACTGAAGAAGGAACTAGATTATTCACATAGGGGCATTTCGTGGGACAAGTACTTATTCGCGCTGTTGTTCGGAACTCTCGGTGGGGTGCAGTAGAGAGTCTGGTCGACCTCCCAAGGCGTTACCATGATCTTCTGCGCCAAGTCGCGAATTCTTCCAAATTGTCCTTTGAGCAGATGCCGACGAATCGTCTGCGTTCTTTTGTTGTTGGGCCAATTCTCTTCCACACACAGCTGGATAGACGCCAGCATGGCCGCCTCGTCTTTCGGACAAGGAAGTGACCCGCTGATCACCTGGTCTTGGAACTGCAAACAACCTTACAGGAAGGCAAAGCAAAACTACGCACGTCTAAGTACTCATCGTTGATTCTTTCGTCCGATTCGAGACTAGACTCCTGGTCCGCTTCCTGAACCACATATCCTATATGAAGAAAACCTTTCCAAACCATTTGAGTGCTGACAACATGGATAATTTCGGCACACCAATTCTTGACAGTAGGGTGTTGCGGGGAATTCAGAATTTGCCGCAACACGTCAGCGCATTCTTTCATTGTCGACACAACATTGCCATTTTGCTTTGTATAAACAGCAAGCAAATTGAGAATGAGCTGCCGAACGCATTGGAAGTCCGGATTCATCTCGGTGCCCATGGAAATCAGGTGGATCGGACTCTGAAGGGGATATATCAGACTGAATGTTGCCACCGAGACCATACTTCTCTATCAGGAACTCGTAGACTGTCACCCGAAGATCGTGAAATGGCCCTTTTTGGCAGCGGTATTCGTGTTCCGATCGTCGACGCTCTTTTACGGAGCACGAAACTGAACAGGAACGGTCCAGAATTGTCAGATGCGATCGATGTTCCTGCGGAAAAGGTCGAGAGTCTCAAGCCTCCCGAGGACCGACTCGACCGCTGACTCATTGCCGAACTGGCCCGCGAGCTCCATCCTCCCATGGAGCTTTCTGAGCAATGACACAATATACGGTTACAGTAGATTGGCACTCGAACGAACCGTCAGACGACTTCCGCGAGGACATTTGGGTGCCATTTCCAGTTAGGAGCAGTGGAGCGCAGTCTGAAACTTCGCTTCCAGAAAGTTCGGGTGAGTTCACAAAGTAGCCGAAGTCGAATTGGGACAGTGCAGAGGGACGTCTTATCTCGATGAGCGGAAGTCCGGGAATGGCCTGTGGACTTGAGGGTCTACGAGCGTCAAAAAAATTGGTCGAAGGGGGGTCTCGGTCGTCTATGGGATTCGTCATGGGAATGGGAATTGGCGACCGCGGGGGAGAGGCACCGTGAACCTCAAGCTCCGGGAGGTAGTTGTAGCCCATGAGCTTCGCTTTACACTCTCCATTGGAGTCCTGCTGGCCATTAGTTTTATACGTTTGTCTCAAAGCGTCACGACGGGTCAGAGGGTAATTTTGTAGTTTCTTGGCAAATTCCAGCACTGCATCTGACCCACTCGTGTTGCTGTCGGGACTGGAGTCTCCTAAAGTGGAGTGCTTGAGTATTCGAAGCACAGAAGAGCACAAACTTCGGCTGTGCCTCTTGCAAGGGTCGGTTCCCATGCGACCCCTGAACAGGGACTGGATGTACTTGGGAAGGTGCTTTTGAACACTGCTCGAGGAAGAATTAGTCTTCTTCGAACGGTTCGACCCACTACTCGTGTCTGTGCCCAAACGCTTTCTTCTCTCCTTCGACCTGAGATCTTTTGCGCCGCTACTGAGTCGCTTTGGTCGCAATATTTCGACGCTGCTGCAAGGGCGCCAAGTAATTATAGTTGTTTACGAGCGGAAAACGAGTCAGATTACCTCGATCTACGAATATGCACGCGTCGAGACATTCGAGATCCATTATCAACCCGCAGAAAATTTTTGTCTTTCTTGTTATCCTCCCTTCTGTCAAAAGATTTAGATTTCACAAATCCCCTGAAAAGCGCTTGCTACGGGAGGAGGGGAAATTGGTTTTTACCTGCCACCCTTAAGGCTACAGCTGGAATGCGCGCGTGGATCGTTAATGGACTTGTGAGCTTGGTTATCCACCACGGCAACCCGTTTCTTGACCACTAGTCCCAGATCCCACGACAGTTTGTGCAGCAGTAGCCTGAGCAAGAGAGTTGAGTCGAGCACTAGTCCAAGTTTGCAAAGATGAGCCTCCAGATTATCTAAGTTGAGAAGAAGGTTCGCTACGTTCTTCATCTCGACGGTTCCGGCATTTGTCGCCTGTAAAGGTAGGATAACTGAGTGTTCTACAGGGCTCATACATTTTCTGCTTCTGTTTGCGCCGCCACAGTATCTTCTCCTTCTATGGCTGGAGGCGAAGCCGCACTCGGCGACTCTTCGGTAATTGGCTCCGTTGTTGAGGAGTGCTGAGACGTTTTCACCAACTTAAGCTGAAAGGGGCTTCAGAAAAGGCGAACCGTCGAGCTCACCTCTTGCAGGACTTTCTGAAGCAGACCCTCCACCGACATGGCGGAACGACTGAACTCCTGCATCGTAGCGGGAGTGGAGCAAGTCTCGCAGATGTAGTCGTCCTCATTGGGAACATTGCCGGTACATGCCTTTTTCGTTTCCACCACCGATTCTAAGGCAACTTGGACACTGGAACCACGTGGCAGGGTACCTGGTGCCTGGAACAAGTTGACCCTACTGCCGACCCGGTCCCCCATGCCAACATAGACGAGGATTCTGGCAGCGTGGTACTTAACGTACTGCCCGAATTTTGTGCTATGGTTCGTATAGTACCAATCATCAGCTGGAAGTAGCATCTGGATAAGCACGTCGTCGATTTGCATGTCAGTGAAAAGACGATGCGTTGCGGGATCAAGAGCTACGACTGCTATGCTTTGCAGAAGAATGCACAGAAGTTGCTGAAATGTTGAATTCTACGCATATATTCAATTTTAATGGTTTGTGAGTCGAACTTAGAACTTTAAAAATGAGGCCGGTTGATCTCATTCTATTTCGGAATGAGGCTCGTTGTTCAGCAAAGACCGAAACATCTTTTCAACAAAATGTTTTGGGAAATTGATGTTTCATCTTGTTTGTTTAGGCTGTGTTTCGCTCATGTACGAAAAAACTCTCTAGGTAAAGAAGTAGGGAGCTTTGTAGGGAAGAACAAGTTTCACTGCAAATGTCAACCGACTTTCTCACTCCTGCTTACCGGATCTAGCGTTGGATCTAACAGTTGCACCACGGTCCTCAACTGTGATTTTTGACTCAAGCGCTGCCGGAAAGATCTAATATGACAGAGGAAGAGCAGAAGCCTAGCAACCAGGATTTGGGTACAATGCTGCCAGCACTGGCGCCATCTGTGCGCCGGGCTACAGACCGACCTCATCACGCCTGCTTCGCGGTTCTGCATCGTGATCGCGTTGTGCAGAGAGGCAATAACTAAAAATACTGTACATGCAGGTACACTGAGCAGAAACTACCTGTGCTTGGATCGATGGATGCTAGTGCTTCCAACAGGTCAGTTTTCTTCTTCTGCTGTGGCGCACTGCTTCCATCCTTTTGCGGCGGATTTCCATAGAAAAACACGTGGTCAACAGTGGAATTCCTATCGTTTTGGCTTCCGTAGGAGTTAAACGTAGGACTCGTAGGGTCGAAATCAGTAGAACAGTCAAAATCGTGACTGCGATTAAGAAGGCGTGAGGAGTGAAAAACAATGTCATGTGTGGCAAAGAGATCATGAACGAGACCGGCATCAATAATCTGAGCAGATCCTTGTCAGAAATATTTAAGCGAAAGGCTTTACCTTGTTTAAAGTATTTAAGGCAGCGAATTGACTGTGGGTTCCACTTTTTTGTAAAAATTGAAAACAAAAGTTGACCAGATTGGAAAGTAAACCAATGAGATGCAATTTGTTGGATTTGCGATAAGTCGGAGTGCTTTGCTGATACTCTCCGATAGAAGTCTATAAAAGACACGGAACTGGGGTGCCCATGGGACAAACAACTCACCAGAAGAATTCTGTGTAGGAGACCTCCAAGATGAGAATCAAACGTATCGCGATCAAAGGTGTTCGAGGCGGCCTCGAGCTGATTCGAAAATTTTAACAACGAACTCTGAAGAATGCACTTAACTCAAAAGTGAATCGAAAGTGGCTCACCTGAATCGCTTCAAGACACTCAGGGTTGGCGGCCATTTTCTGCAACAGCTCCCAGGCTTGCTCCCAAGAAACGGACTCAATAATCGGATCTAAATTAAACACATTAACGGTAAGCGATGGATTTTGGGGCTCCATAACATTTTGGAATTTGGAAAAAACCCCTTGCTTGACCGCTTGCAAAATCACCCACGAAATACCCGTTGAACGTACACTCTTTGGTTATTTTCATTCGTCGCTGGAGCTGAAGTGACACGAGAGATTTGCGACGAGCCGATTCCTTGGCTGACGAGGTGTCCAGCATGGAGCACGTGCTCACAGACGGTGCTGCAGACAGCCTTGGAGAGAGCGGAGCTTTCGAAGAGGTCTTATCTCCTGACATTACTATACTTTAGTTAGAGTAAATAAGGGTACAAAGCCACAAAGGTTGCCCAAATAGCGTACCGTTCTCTACGTTTAGTCTCCATTGAGGTCCACGACTGATTGAACCCATGACGTTGATCTTATGCGGGATGTCAGGACTGCCGTGGGTCACACAATCCGTGTTGCACGCGCTTTGAAAGAGATTCTCAACGCACGTCTGCTGCAGTTTCCTGAGTTCGGGAGCGAGATCAAGAGGACAAATACCGCGCATGTTCTTCTGTTCAATTCTAAACCGAGCATGGCGCACATGACAGAGATTGCCCGCAACTCACTGAGCACCGAAGAAAATAAGTGTATGCAGACAATGCCAGCTGAGAGGCGATTCGCGAACCGCTAGCATCAAGGGTGTGTTTCCGTCTTCGTCGCCCTGGTTCACGTCAGCGCCATAAGCGATTAACAACGCAATCATCTCCGCACTCTGGGCACGAACAGCTACTCCAAGAGGGATCTGGTCGATGATGGAGACAACGCGGAGACCTGCGCACACGCTGCACAGTTCGGGAGTCATGGAGTGCGTTCTGTAAAGAATATATTCAGCGGAATGTCATGTTGATAGAGCTTCTGACGATTGTAAAATTATTAATTTTTTACGTCTATAGCATCGGACATCCTAGTGATGTTAGATGCTCCTCTAACAAACTTTGCACTCTCTCCCATTGCAGGTGGTTCCAAAGAACAAAGAGGTAACTTACCTGGGCATTATCGATGAAAGAGGTATATTTCCCGTCGCAGTGCAGTTCCCCTTGCAGTGGCAGACAGCAGGAGCGTTCGGGTCATATCCGTTCTTCAGAAGCAGCTCCACGATTTCGCGTTGCTTATGAGCCACGGCCATGTGCAGCGTGTTCATAACGGCGCATGTAGATCTGCACAACATTCAACGATAAATGTTTTGTAAGTCATTCTGCTGAACGTTTTACTGCGATAGCTTAATAACCTGCGCATCAGTGGTCACTATACGTCAGCCTTAATGAATTCTGTGGATGCCCTTTAAGTGCGTCAATGAAAAATGTCTATGAGATTAGCGACTAGTTGACAGGGCGAAAAAAAGTTATAGTGCCGTTTGCATGTTTCCAGCATGGCGAAGACAGGGGCAAGTCAAGGAAGCCCACAAATCGATGGTAAACAAACGAAAGTTAGGCGCCTTTTAATTTGATCCTCGGCCAGTGCGGCCACGATGAGGGAGAGCTACACGTTCCAAGTGGAACCGGCGCGTGCTCCGCACGGACAGCGTTCTTACCTCCCTCCAGAGTGAGTGGACACGGTGCTCGACGCGTTCGACCTTCTGTGGTTCCCGTGCCGTCGTTGCGCCAACTCTGTCAGCGTGTTCGTGCTCCCGATGCTGGGCGAGGAGGAGAGGGGTTTGCACGGGTGAGTGGCCAGTACCCGTTCCACTACGGAAACCTCCTCCAAGTGGATTGCCTGTGGTGGAAAACAAGCGTCAGAACCGTGGACCGCGGATGAAAAGCCAGCCCGCGCGACGGATTAGCCCCAGGAAGAAGCCTCACCTCCAACATCATTTCAGACAAGTTCTGGCTGACCGATGGTTTTCGCTCTTCCCGAAGCACGCGTTGAGCGGTGAACGTGAACGAGCGACCCGTGTCCGTGGGTGTTCCGACGAGGGACGAGCATTCGCTACTTTCACCAGTGTAGCGACGCCCTGAAATCGGGTGCCGCGTTAAGAAAGCGCCGCGGGGATAAAGTCTGTTGGGAAGCAGATACAGTGAGAGGGCATTAGAGTAAGCCTCCATATTCGTTTATCTCGTCGTCTTCGGCGTCGCAAACAGAACCGAAACACGAAAGGAAGCAGCCATTAAAGCGTAATTTAACGCTGACTATCCGCTTTGGGCACACGTGCTGGTGGATCTTCGGATATTAGGTCTTGAACTCGTACCTGATTGCCCGGACTGCTGTCGCTGGAGGCGCTGCCGAAGTCGCTTTGCCGTGCAGATCGAGCTTTCATGATTGGACAGCTCAGTCGTGTAGCCAAAGGGATAACGGTCGGCCGTCTCCATCGATGACTCCCGAGTAGTCGTCATGGCACTCAAGAGGGCGCCTGTCTCAGTCGACCACAAAGTTACCTCATCCTCCGTCTTAGCACGCCTATTTGCGCATCATTCGCGTTGTGCTTTGTACCGACGTATACCGTACTACGTTAATGCTGAAACAGTAAGACATCACACATGCGTGAGCCGTGTCATTAGACGTCTCGGAGACGTCGTCTAACGGACGTAAGCCACACGGATGCTTGGCGATGCCCGGCTTAAAAGGTTTTCATTTTAATCTCAGATTAGAACACCTTCGACAGAGCGCATTGAAAAGCGCGTGAGCTGAAGATGCGGACCCTACCAGCGCTTCTTTGATAGTGTTCGTCAAAACAGAGACGTTTTATAGCTGTTTGTCATGGAGTCAACCAGTGGATGCTCACCAGAACTAATTAACTCCAACAGGAATTAAATACAAGTGAATGAATTCGCGATGGAACTCCAAGAATAATCACTCTGACCGCAACGTAATGTGACATTTGCACGAGTAACATGTCGTAAAATAATTGAAAACGCGAAAAATGCCTTTGGATTAGGGTATATCACTTGAACTGACTCCCCCATCTCGCTACAGACAGATTAGCAGAACGATATCGTCCAGCGAAAATAGAAAATGAGTTTCCGTCCGTCGGGCAGGAAGCGAGGATTGGTGAAAAAATATGTAGAAAAAACAATATTTGCTTCCCCTATCATGTGCGTCCATATGAGCGTAGAGACACCGGATGCAGAGTGTTGTGGTTGCGAATTCTCGCTTGAGCGCAAAAATTAATAAACGCCAGGAACGTCAAACAAAGCCAGTAGCCAGTAAGCGGGAAAGACGTCAAATTTTAGGGCAGAATGCGCTGGCACGCGCGCTGAGCGTGCACCTATCGCCTTAATTAAATTATGGCGTCAATAGCTAGCACAGATTCTGGCGCATAATGAGTTTAGCGCCTAGAGGAGCGAACCGTTTCTGAGGCCCTTTCGCTTGGGTCGTCGAAAGATAGTATAACACAACACACACGGCTAATCCGACGAATATCATTCCGATAACCGTCTTCAGCACCTGTCATCAATCAAACGCCACAGGGATGGCCACCACTGATCGCCGGGCCATCGGCGGCGAACACCGGGACCATTGGGTGGTCATCATCAGGTGCCAATGGTGCTGCCGCTGTCTAACTAAGTGCTCGACTGTTCCTGGCCTGGCCGTGTCCGTCTGTCTAACAAGCAGTTTTGCCGATCGGAGACGCTTCCGAACTAAGACGATGAGTCACAGGCAGACGGGCAAACCTCCAGGCAAAACAGCGTCGTCGCTATCCATGCACACATACGTCGGACACCGTGCACGGGAGACCAGCACGGTGACTTGGATAGGCGTTATCACCGGACGCGATGTTCGCATTCCTCGCAAGGGCATACATATGTAATTTCGGTGAGTGGCGCTTCCCCAGATCTGAGGAGCAGCGGGTGCTTACTGTGTGGCGGAGGGTGTGTAATACGCATGTCGGACCCACCATGGCTGACTGATCCATTATAGACGAGCATGGAAATCCATTAAAGTTCAGAAATCAAATTGTCTTGTTGGCACCCAATTCGCGGATCGGAACGGACCTTTACGCTTAATTTCCGGCGCAATACGATTAACAGCCGCGATCGGTGGGTGCCGGAAGCGAGCAGAAGGAGATGGCAGGTTCCACGCCGGAATTGGCTACTCCTTGGACACAAAAAAGGGTGTCCGAGCCCAGCGGACCAGTGAGCAAGACGAATTGTAATAGATAACAAACGGCCAAGTGGACGGGAGGGCAAGGCAACAAGGCCCTGAGTGCAGTGCCGATGAGACGATAAGGTACGCAGAAGGATTTATTTTTAATTAGAAGAAAGAATCCTTGGATGTTCGCGACGAATCGACCGGTCTAATCCCTGGAAGAAGCTGGACAGAAACGCTCCTCTTCACCTGCGCGCATCAATAACTCTGGCAAAAATAGTCTTTCTACTCTTCGCCTTCTGAGCGTGTCAGCGCTCACTCTTGCTCAATTTAAATACATCGGCCATTAGCAACACTTTGAAGGAACATGTAGTGGAAGGCGACGAGCGGCCAGTCGCAGAGGAAGAACCGACTCCTGTGTCGAGGAAACAAAACAAAGATATGGTTGAATTACGCGATAAGTGCGAGGCCAAAGGGTAACCGCCAAGAGCAAATTAGCCACAGGAAAGTTTAGTCTGTGAAATTTTGCCCTACTTAGCGAATCAGCCGCGCTATTCGAGCGGAGAAATTAAAGTCACATCGATCGTGCTTCATAATCCCGAACGCTTTGACCTCTATCCGCTCCAGAGACGACGTCGTCGTTAGCACGCGTAATGAACGCTAGCTTATTTGATTTAAGAAAAATTAATTATTCGACGTGAATGAGGATTTCCATCACGGCCAGCCTCTACGCTCGTTAAACAAAGACCGCGCCGCCGTACACAAACACTCAAACTCTTTATACCCATCTCCGGAAGCCACCGTTGGCTGTGGCCAGAAGAAGATGAGTTTTTTTTTGTCGGAAAACAAAACCGATGTCGTTCAGACAGTGTTTTGACGGAAGACAGTTTAATGCGACCGATTAAGGCAATTTAATCTCTGTCCTCCTTGGAGAGCACCCTCGCTAATCGGAGGTCTTTAACGTCTACCTTGATAATGTACTCCGCGAACCGGAAACGAAATCCGCTATTTGCAAACAAGAAGGCCGGAAGCCGTGAAGGATGTAACTATGTCAATGTCTTGTGAGAGTGCATATTTCGAGGATCTAATATTCGTTTTCCAGGAACGTGTGCCTTTAATTGACCACATAATACTGCTCTGGTCGACTTGATTTGATTAAATCCGCAATGCCCCATGTGAGGACAATCTTGAGATATCCTACAGTTGTGTTTTCCCGTTTTCCTTAGAGCGCAAATGTAAGGATTACTTTTGTTCGGTCTTATCACGACTGAGAGAAGTACACATTACAGACAAATCAGAGTTGCAGGTTCGCCAGCATGTATAAAATATCTTTTTTATACATATGCAGTGGGAGTGCCAGACAGTTTGAGCAAACTTACAGTTTGAGCAAAAAAAAATCTTACAGTTTGAGCAAAACAAAGTTACAGTTTGAGCAAAAAGCAAAAACCAGTTTCCATGCCTCGAAAGCCTCCTGGCAAACGGATTTGCAACCAAAGTAGATCGTCACGTTGTGTATCAGACGACGAACAACGCAGACAATCACAGTTGAACTCAATAAGGTTAGTTGAGCATCAGGTCTAAAGCAAGCCTAAGCCGAAAGAAGTTCGCGGATGCAAACTTAAATAGCTGAGCATCAGGAATGGCAAAGAGCCTAAGCTGGAAGAGGTTCGCCGAAGCTGGCAGAGGTTCGTGGATGCAAACTTAACTAGCTGAGCATCAGGAATGGCAGAAAGCCTAAGCGGAAAGAGGTTTGCCGAAGCAGTAAAGAAATCGCTTCGCTCTTCGAACTGGCCTCCAAAGAGGTTTGCGGAGGTTAAAACAGGCCTATATGTTAGCATTACTTTTTGCTCAAACTGTAACATTTTTTTGCTCAAACTGTAACTTTTAGCATTGCTTTTTTTTGCTCAAAGTGTAGTTTTGCTCAAACTGTAAAAACACCATGCAGTGGGAGCACACATCGAGAGTGCATTGCCCATAGTTCGCCTGTTCTTCGACCATCCTGAAGAAACTTTCGTTTTCGACAAGTTGCACTGTTCGCTTTTTCCTTTACTGCCACTCCATGCGCACTTAAGGATCTAGAGGCACAGTTAAATAGTCAGCTCAAACCTGCAATAGGTTTATGGGAGTTCAATAGCCGTATTTATGGAAAGCCTCCCAAAATACAAGACTGCTCTCCACACGACTTCTCCTTTGATTCTGTAAGAATAAAAAATTGCTTCTCCGGAAGAATCTGAACCCCATGACGATTTTAGCCCCGGAGAATCTGAGACCCAGAGAACAATATAAGCCCCTCAAATTTGGTCTCTGCTAACTTTGCCTCGCTCGTTATCTCTATTCTGCCCCTTCTTTGCCCATTGAATTAGAAAGTACAATGCCATCAGTTGCCATCAAGTTCTCGCCGTCCAAGTACTAACTTTCACCGTCAAATATAACTTTCGCCCCTCCAAGTGCTGACTTTTAACATCAAACAGCAACTTTCATTGTCAAATAGTAACTTTCACCGTCCAAGTGGTAACTTATCCGACACCCTTAATCGGTACAGACAAGCCTTTAGTTCCACGACGCAAGCTTATATAATGCAGTCCAAAGCACGCTTCAAGCAGAACATCGCGAAATAACAGTAAAAATCTTAGTCGGCATTTGAGAGCACATATGTAGAGATATGCGTATATGGAGAACACAAAAACAATGCTGTAAACAAATTACTCTAAAAGAAGAATTCCAACACAGGAAAATGCACAACAGAAAATTGGTGGAACCGAGGTGTTATGTATGCGGGGGACTTCAGAGATGGATGTCTGCATAGCAGATGAATGGCTTAATGAGCAAAAATGGACACGTAGGAAGTAGAAGTTGGGAAGGATATATATGAAAACAATTAGATTTCCTGCTGAATGAGAAGATCTCCTACTCTTCCTCATCGTCGGCTTCGGTTCCAGGTCTGATGTTGATTATGCGCACTGTAGCCTGAGCCATGGCACCGAGAAGAACTTCGGGGGTGGAAACAAACACGAAATGGGTGTTTCCATGGCTGGCACAAAGCTCTCTGACTTTTGTCTAAAAGTGTCATATTTTCTAGGCAATTAAATCATTCCGCTTGCCTTCAACGCATCGTCGTTTGTGACCCAGATGGTATACACGTTATGTGGCGAGATTGCCAGCAACTCAACTAACATGGGCAAGTCGGTCTCCGAGTCTCCACAGAGCAGAATTCGGCCGTCATTCAATTTGAGAGACATGTTCTTCTGGACCAACTTGATTCCGTGACCCTTGTTGAAAATTTTTCCACTCAACTTCGCCTTTAATCATTGGTGATGATGAGCCAAACATCGTTTATTGGTACCTTTGTGTATATTTTGATGTCGTAATCGCTCTCCTTGATGGTGAGTGTGGATTCGGTCGGGTCGACGTCCTTCACGATCTTTGTGATTCTGTCCCGGCTAATGAATACTTTGTTTTCACAATTACCACAAGTGCCGACTTACAGCATAGTCACTCTGCTCTTCGAGATGGACGTGTTTACGTCCTGCTTCGCGATCGTGATCAGACCGTAGTGCTTCTGCAGTCCCGAGCCTATCCAGGTGAAGTTGCGGAACTCCGGGGTCTCAAGCAGATCTTCAACCATGTCGAAAGCTCTGTTCAGCAGCGACAAATCGACCTCGTTCACGGTGTCGTCCTTGAACTGCGTCGACGGATTCACATACCACTCACGGCCGGCCGAAGCGCCGTAGGCGTAATATCCTTCAGGCATGCTACTCACATTGAGAATACCTAGAAAGAACCGGGTCAATGAAGGGTTTCAATATACGCTTACCTATGTGCATTAGAGGGGCGGTGGTTACGATGGCACAGAACTGAGCGCAACGACGAGCAAATTGCGCCTAAATAAGCCAAATTAAAGAGAATTTCAGTTTCTCTCTCACCTGGATCACGGCAGAATATGCGGGCTGAATGCTAGCTGGATACGAGCAAGAGTAGGATTTAAGAGTACCGTCACGATCGGTAAAGAAGTAATGGAAATGGTCCCCTTCTGTGAGGAGCGAAAACGCTTCCTTCACCTCTTCGGAGTAAACTTCGGGACCTTTAGGGTGGTAACGGCCCAACGAATCAACAAACTGCTCAACGTTGTTAACCTCGTCGGACTGGATGAATTCCAGGAATGTAAGGTCCTTCTCGAGCTCGTTGAGCTCATTGGTTATGTCGAACTTAGCCCTCAAATCGCCAGCGCCGTCCGAGTCTTCACCGGACGGAGTCGTTTCCAAGAGTAGAATATGGGTTTTGTTCTCGCAGGAGTTGAGCAAAGAGTCTCGCGCGTTTTCCAGAGACAACTTAAAGTAGGTCCGGATTGCAATTCCTTTCAATACTCGTTCCACCAGTTGTCGTCTGATTTGGCATGTCTTTTCCATCAGCTGGTAGAAGTCAGCAAGTTGCAAGACCTGTAAGATAGCGTGCATGGAGACAAAGATGTGGTGGTGGTACCTCAGTGGGTCGAATAACTTCGTGAGTCCACGAAGGATCCAAAAAGGCCGAGCTCCACTCGTCAATGTCGTGGCTCATCAAGAAAGCGTTAAGCCGAGCGCCGTGATCCCTGCGAACGTCTTCAGTTTCAGTAGCTGCCCGATAAAAAGTATCGGAAAACGTCTGCAATCCAATTGTACCTTTAGAAAACCGACAGTTCTCAAACCTCCACGTCCGAAAGATCTTCAATGCGGAAATAGCATTGTTGCTCGTTTTCGTAGAATCCAGCGTTTCCCAATTGGACTTCTGTTCCAGCTCCGGTGGAGAGCATAAGAGCCGCCGATGGATTGCACACCATCATTTCCTTGGCCACCAGATTCATGCCATCCTTCTTCGGGGTAACCACTCCAACGTCCATGGCCAGGTAGTGGGCGATCAGATTCGGTCGCGGCAGTCCGTCCGTCTCGAACTTGAGAGGGCGCCAGTCAGGCATCTCTGGACATCGAATCGTCTCATTAATCTCGTTAGCCAGCGCCGTGCAGGCATCTTGGTATTGGCGGTATGACTCAACAGATCTCCGGTTGGTGACGGCCACTTGGAGAAGCACATCTCGGCCTATGCGTTCTGGATATTTCTTGAAGTAGTTTCTCCAGGCCTTCAGTTTCTCGTAAATTCCCTTGGTGTAGTCGAATCGTTCGACAGAGAAGAAGATGCATCCACCGGGCAAACTGTTAGCCAGCAGCTAAAGAAACAACAATTAGAAAAAACAACAATTGCGAAGTCTCTACATGCATTTTTGCGAATATCCTCCGCCATGATCGCCGTCGGCGGGTCTTTGGCAATCTGCAGGAAGTCTTCGTTCTTGATGGAGACGGGGAACACTCCGAGCGAGCAGGTCCATCCCTTAAAGCAATAAAATCCATTTCAGTCACATGTAGCATTGTGGCACCTCGTGAGTGGCAGTGTAGATATCGACCTTGGCCTCATAACGTATGCGAACTCGGGCCACATACTTCCGTACCAGCTGTACGTACTTTTCGCGATCACGATGAGTTTGGAATCCGACCTGAAGGTAACGCCCTTACGATCAATACATGTTACGAGAGAAACCTTGCTAAATCTGAGGATTCCTCGCAGGATGGGCTCTGCGACAAGACGGTACTTGGTCATCCAGTTGTCTGGAGGCTGGAATGGAATGTGAAGGAAGAATCCCACTTCCAAGTTACTGTCCAAGCTGCGCATGATCTGGCCAGTGAGCATGAGATGATAATCGTGGATCCAGATGAAATCTTGCGGACGGCTGTTGCGCACGGCGTTTAGGGCGAACTGATAGTTCACTCTGACGTAAGCGCACCAGTGCTCGCGTAGAACCTGAAGGCTTTACTGTATGCGAAGAAGCCTAAGTCCGTCATACGTGTGGGGCATCGTAGATTGCAACGATATATTCAGCTAGGTTGTGAAGGGCAGGCCACAGGAGTCCGTTACTTATTCCACCGTAGTATGCGTTGTAGTCGTCCTGGGAGACCATAACCGGGTTCAGCTGATAGTTCGTTTTGTTGTAGTCGTGGAGAACACTCAACAGAGACATGTCGCGCCTGTAAGCCGTACATGAGGATGCTCAACTCGTTGTGCACCTACTCAACATCGATCCTTCCGGGGTTTTCGTCTGCTTTGCTTCTGTCCTCCTCCAGGACGTGGAAAATCTCGCCCGCTCCTGCACGCTTGATCAGAGGCAGTCCGAGGGAGTTCGTCGATGATTGCATTTTGTCCTGGACAAACAGTAACTGTTGCTGTCCTTACTATCAGTTATAAATACCTCGTAATCGTTGTGAGACGGATTAAATCCTAAGTTCGCCAACCAGATGTTTTCCTTGTCTCCGGACATGACAGGGTCCACGCAAGCGACAAGCCCTCCACTCCCTTGTTTGATTTCCCAGCATCCGCTTCCCTTGCGCGACACCGATACGGGAGGGGCATTGGACACATTAATGACGCGTTGCTGCAAATTTAGGTTTTCATGAACTTATGAACTTGTTTTTGTTTTCTCTGTTCTTTTTTTCATACAGAGGACCTACGTAGAACTTTGCTAACCTTATGATGAGTGGTATCTGCCAGGCCGCCAGCTGAGAGAGCTTCAGCTACAGCGTTAACAGTCTCCTGCACAGTTTCGTTATCCAGAGCAAGAAGGTCCTCACTGGAACCGCGAACACTCGACATTCGAGAGCTGGTACGGCTTCGCGAAATTTGAATGTGTCTGTACTTCTCGCCAAAGCGCTTTGCATGGACGCCAAGCATACTCTGGCGCACACCAGGCACTGCCGCGTAGAGTTCGCTGAAAGGGCATTTCCTTTTATTAGCCCTTCGGACCGTACTAACCGGAGTCTATTTTTGTTGTTGTTTACGGCATACAGTGCGAGAGAGAACAGGAGTGCGTCACGGTAGTGAGTCCCACTTGAAAGATCCGAGTCGTAAATTTGAGGAACGGCCACACGCCAGAAAGCTACGGTGTTGTAGCCAAGGATCGTAAGGAAGCGGTCGAATGATGCGTCGTGTTGCATTGTAAACATAAGACAAAACTCCAGCACGGTCAGCAGTCCCTGAGTAAACTTATTTTCAATCCAATGCACTTTCTTCAGCTCACCTTCAGAGCAATTTCCGAATGTTTATCACGCGCCTTCCACCGCTGGCACAAAGTACGAGAGCACTCGAAAAGAAACTGCTCGATATCGTCTTCCGCATTTGGGAGTTGCTCCTCAAGTATCTCCAGGATTTGGACCAGCTCCTACACATCGTGTAAATGAGAAACAACCATTTCTCTAGCTACTTACTTTTCGTACTCGCACGGTATGCTCGTTAAGATCCAGCTTGCCGGTCACCGATCGCTGGAAGGGTTTTCCAATAGCATCCGGACGTACACAGCCGTCAGCCTCGTCTTCACACGACCACTCGACTTCAACTTCAGCTTTCGCTGACTTCTCGTCCGGTTCTTCAGACATGGCGAAGTAGCATCAAAAACGGGGACTGAAAGGGATGTCATGCGTCAGTTAAGCCTCAATTACAAAGCGCAAGGACACTTAAAATGAAACTCAAAACAGGTATGTATCAGCGAATGGTTGATAACAGCAAACATGTGAAGGAGGCGTGCGGACAGCTTTTCGGGGGCACCAGGAGCTTTCGAGAAGGCATGCGTATGATCATAAGAATCGGTTGGAGCGCACGACACTGAAGAGTGATCTACCGGTGGTCACGAAAACATCGCCCTTGCCGTTCCATCGGCGGGGCGCATTGATTCACAAGCGGAGACAGAGCAGCGCCGCGGCGCTCTTTCCGTCTTTCGGTTTACGGCACCTAACCGCCGTTACTCTATAACCAGCATGGTGAATACCGTTGCCGAACGTGCGATGCACATTGGCGTTAGTGACACAGGATTCCCTATTCGCACTTTTTCCAGAAAGTGCGAGAGGTCATAAGATGGAGGCGCGCAACATCATTTGGCATATAAATAGCTGCAACAATAGGCGGCTTCCGCACGGAACGTGGAGTCCACATGAACCGCGTGCGTCGCATGATCGCACCCACACGAACTTCACATGAAAAAGATATAAGGTGGATACCATAAAGCAAGGAAGATGTGTGATCACAATCTGAACAACTGTTCACACAGCAAAGTGTTTGGTCCTTCCTGACTGCGCGCTTATGAAAGACGCATGCATGAGAGGACTATAAAGAGCGTAAACAAGTTTGTACATAAAAATGAACCCGTTTATCATGCTACACATATTTTTTGGACGGATTTTCGGCTGTCATCAGATCGCGCTCTCTTCGAATAGCGTTACTATTTTTATTAATCAGTCAAACCACCTGCTAATAGCACGCAAAGAACCTGGAGGACTGTACTCATGTATACATCATGACAGTGCACAACAGCCTTGCCAAATGAGTCCGAAGGACAGCTTCGTTCCCGTACATTTAACAGAGTTGACGATCAGATAACCTGGACAGGATAAACAATCGCATTCGCTCAAAGCGAACAAAGATAAAACAGTCAGTCGGGACGAAAACGTAAACACATCTGTTTTTATATCAATAAGCTAACTGGATTTCGACACAAGATACATTGCCAGTGAAATATATTTTTATGCTTTTCTATGTTAAACAACTTGAGAGATCTTCAACATCTGTAAACGGAAATACTGAATTAGGGGTTGCTTGCAAATGGATACGAATTTTTAAGGCACAGCTCATGATCGCGAATATCTCCCCATCCCCCATTCGGCTTTGACGGCTTCAGCATGCGTCGCGACGTCTCTTTTACTGACATTGATGTTGGGAAAAGAGATTCACGCACTTGTTGGAAGAGCTGACTAAATAACATAGACGGATTAAGTGAACACTGGGGGCGATGAATATACCTAGCAGCTTCGGCAGCGTTGTGAACGGCACAACGATGGGTATGGACACCGCAGTCGCCGACGTGAAGTACCCTGGGCGCTTTGGTAAATATAACTCGCATTTTCTTGGCCATGCACTTCAGGCTGACTTGCAAAAGGGACCAGTCCCAATTATAGTCGTCGTAGGAGCAGAACATCTGCAAGAGCATTGTCATAATGAACTAGAAGCGTTGTGCTTACTTTTGAACAATTGCGAATTGACTCCCAAGTGTCTAAATTGATAGCCATTCCCATATTATGCTTGCTAGAAAACCACGGATGCACGCCGAGCTTGTCTATGTCGGCATGATATGTCTTGTAGTTTTTGAGGTAGAAACCTAGACTTAACACTTCGCATGTCGGACAGTACCTGGAACATAATTATGCTTTTCAAAATGTACTCCTAGACATACTTTTCCCTGTTCTCAATGAGCATGTTGAGCACATGAAGAAAATCAGGAGAAACGTAGTGGTCTTCCTCCAGAAGAATGACATAAGAATTCAACCCGTACTTCTTCAATATGCCATCAAACACGTAGTTCACCTAAGCAGAAGGTATTACGATGCCGACAGGTGTGTTTTAACTACCTTCCACCACCAGTGATGTTTGATTTGAGTCAACTTGGCAACGCGGTAATTACCATATTTGTCCGGATGTTGCCAATTTTTGCACCCCAATTTCTCAGCCCTAAAGGGAACGCTAAACAGTAAGATTCGCACAGTTCACTTACGCGACTTTTCCTATCTTCTCTGGACAGTCATTGGGATCTTGACCGGGATAGACGGTGGCAAATATTTGGATATTGTATGGGTAAAAAATTTGAATGACCTGCAATTGGCAATTGTACTAAAAACGTAGCAAAGCACTAACCCTGCAGAAGCGTATGGAGCGGACCAGCTCATTGATAGCCGATGAACTCAGATCGTGGCTGAAGATAAGTAGAGCTTCTTCGATCCCTTTTACTTTGCTCAAGGTGTCGATGAGATATCGCAAATATTCAATTCTTGAGTGGACCTACAACCCGTTTCCAGTATGAGCAAAACACATACACCCACGCTCGCTTGCCTGGACTACAATAACATTCCTGACATTGCTAACCGGTCCAAACAAGTCAATGTTCAGAACTTCATGATTGTCATTCAGGAAATTGACGGAGGATAGGATTTGCTCCGAGGATAGCGGAGCTCCCAGCGAAAAGTTGGAGGCGGAGCCGTTTCCCAGCAACGTATGTAACGAGCTTCCGATCGATTCGTTCAGTGAGACTTCGGGTGATAGAAATTTTGTGAAGGCCCAGCTGTCGGCGTGTGCTTCAGTGCGTGATTCGTCAATATACGGCTGCCCGGCGTCCACAACATCATTTTGTGGGAGGTATGGTTTTTGTATAAACACCACTATCAGTCCAATCTGTAGGGAATAAGTATGTTATGGACGTTACAAAACACTCACAAATGATAAGACGATAATGGCGTTGAACAAACGCATAAATCTCCGTCGACTGATCATCTAATACATCGTGTGCGATTACCTGAAACGACGACGAATTGCAAAAGATTTTCTCATCAAATATGCATAAACGTTTATGGGAAAACGAAGAAAATACGCGATATTATCCGTTGTCAAGCAACGCGCATGAATACGACACGTTGGCGAGTGATTCCGTTATCGCTGTTTAATCATATCAACGTACGACGTTCGTGAAAACGAGTTTCCTCACAAAAGTTAACAAAAGTCGAGTGACCTTAAGAACACCTCACATGGAGTGCGCTTCTGTGCGCCAGGAATTGCCATAAATCAGTCGGCTCAGAGCTGATCTGCTGCTCACCGCCGACCTCCGCATTCACAATAGCAACAAAGGCGACTATCAGTGTTTATGTCGGCCCTCCGCCGACAGTCCCTGCGAGTCGCATTTCCCGTATTGTATCGATAACGGCTGCCCTAGGCGTGTCTGTGACGCTGGTCGCTAACAGCAGCACGCTGCAGGAGTCGCGGATACAGGACCGGCCAACAGCAGAAAAGCGTTTAGTCAGCGCGCGCTGTTGCCCCCTCCCATTTTGCCCCCTCTTAATTAGCGATATCAATGGAACCGATGCAACAGCAATTGGGGCACGTTCTGAAAAATATGTTGAGATCTGTTTATTGTAATTGTGCATCAATTTATCACCCGCTTTTCGGGGCCCACAATAAGTAATTTCAAAGAAAAGTATGGCCACTGAAAGGCACAGTTCCCTTCGACAACTGCATTGTTAAGACGGCGCAGGACTGTGAGCTTCGCCACTAAGATTGTTGGCCTCTTCTTCCTTCCTCAAAGACTCTTCGAACTGTAGGTCTTCGTCATCCTCGTCATTGTCGGAAGGCTCCGAATGAATGCCATTTACAGAGAGCACTGAAGATGTGTCTGGTACGTCGTCCGTTGAGTTGTAGTTTCCGTCGTGGTCCATGTCATTGTCCGCGTCTTCGTCTTCTTCAACCGAGTGAGAGTGAGGCGTGTCCGGCGCTCCCGAATGGTTTGAACAGTGTCCATTCGTTCTGATGTCCGTGGAGCTGTCAGCTTCGCACTTCTCTTCCTCCGCTTGGCGGCGTTTCCGAACCATTGTTGCGAAGTTTCTTTCTGATATTATCGAAACACCCGACCGTTCGTAGACTTCGTCAACAGCAATATCCGAAATGTCCAAACTCATGCAATCCTAGAAACAAAGGACTAAAGGCTGCTCAGAAATTATGCAGCCTACCGGCTCTTTTTCTTTAAGGTGGATGTACTCTTCGAGCATGTTGATAGGACTGCCTAATCGCAACGGCTGATGCAAATCAATGTCTAAATGAACTTAGACAGACGACGTCGAAATCATCGATAGCGGAGACATACCGACGAAGTCGTTTGAATGGAGAGTGCTCTTTCCAGCGTATTTTCCTGAATTGTTCGGTGTGAACCTAGATTTCATGTACCCGTCATCTGAAACTTAGAAATGAGCTCCAATACGGCAGTTGTAGACATACCTTCGTCGTCTGATGAAAGATCCGATTCTCCGACCTGACCTCGAATATTGTTGAACATGCTGTATATATTGCTATATTTTAACTAGGACACTATTCGAAGATACTTACACTTGACACCGTCTTTTCGCACGTTCTTGTAGGCGATCTACCATGAACCGTCTTTTGAGGAAGCCAGCATTGGTCTTCAATCGAATGTCTCCTTCCTCGGAACCACTCAACGCGCTAACCTTTTCCAATATTCGCTGAAATATCGGATGAATGGGACGAAGATGCGTAGTATCTTACGTGTCTCGAGACAAGCAACCTTCTCAGCATAGTTATGTAGTAGTGTCGATGAAAATGGTCATACATAACTCTGCGGTTGTCTCGCAGCTGCAGGTCCTCACAAGGCCGATCCGGAGAATACCAATTACCTAAATGTTTTTGTAAAAAAAGAGGTTTTTCTTTGCTTTTTTACTTACACTCTAGCTTGTAGAACAACTTTGACAATGTATTCCCAAAACAGAAAAACTCATCATTGCTAAAGGCGCAGTCCAATATCATGTCTAAATCGTCATCACTTTTCTCATAGCTAGGCAACAATTTCTGAAACGATAAGAAGCGTCAGTTTAGAATTCGACCTATCTATACCTTTAAGGCAGTTTGTTTTTCTTCAGGTAAGCTTTTCAAAGTCTCGACTGATAGAATACTCCGTAATAACTCCTCCTAAAAACCATTGTACAGTAGATAAAAACAACGGCTGTCTTACATCCTCACAGAGAACTGTTGGAATATAAATACTGTCACCGGTTAAGCATATCCGGCTCATAGGCAACGTCGATTTGGGCGAAGTTGAAGAAGAAGGCTCTTCAGGAAGTGTTGAGTCGCTTCCCTCTCCGTTAACTATGTTCACAGTAGAGGACGGCTCTGTCGAAGAGCAGGACGGCACCGCGCCTTGATCTCCTAGAGTCGCAGGACTGGTGTATCCATTTGGCTGAGCACACTCCGCTTCTCCAGCTTCAGACGTAGACGGCGCAGCAGCGAACATGGAGTTTACAACTGAATTTGCCCTCTCCACTCCCATATCGTCCGTTGTCGTCTGAGCTTCTTCTTTGACGTTGCACGTTGAACCACTGACTGTCGGTGTGCCCTCCAAACTGCTGGAGTCGGAGTGGGCAGAGGTATCCGCGACACACTCTTCCACTTTGATCTTTCTGTTCAGTGGTTCAAGCGATGCACTTGACGGCGAATTTGCCCAATGGTTCCCGTTATTCTCCACAGGGCCTGAATAAAATGCTCTCAGAATTATGTTTATGGATATTGTGGAATCTTCACCATTTAAAACGCAATCTGCAAAGAATTTGTCTACAGTAATACCAGAAAAAGCCAGTGAAAACGAGTAAAAGTTGATTTTTTTTATTGACATTAGGGTAATGTAAGTTCAGGTGTACTTTCCTAGCGCATTTCAGTGTGTTTCTGGCGAGCGATTGTGCCGTTCCACTGCTCTCTAAGTTGCGGTGCAGCGCCATTCTTCGTAAATCAAATGTAAACTACGGCTACTAGACGTGGAGCACCATGGATACCGTAGTTTCAACACCTTTGACAAAATTTCCCTTGTTTTTCAGTTTCACCCCGGTGCGCGTCCCAGACAACTACGACCTTCGAGAATGTTCTGAAAGAGGTGGTGTGGTACCGATGCCTGATCGTCTAAGGCGGAAACTAGCTTCCGGCAGTCGGATACTTCCTACAATCAGCGTGACGGAAGATCAATCCCTGGATCAAAGCACCACCGACAAAGCAATGAAAAAGGCTATATTGTGGCTATATGGTGTGATTGTTGTGCGTATTGGTGTCCGAAATAAAATACAGGAATAACGTTATGGTATGATTTTCTATGAGCACGGTACATATGTCCAATTGGCGCCCCGGGAAAAATAAATAATCTAAGGACCAACCGTTTGAGTTACTGGGTTTGTCTGTAGGAGATCCTGACGTGTCAGCCTGCCCGACGACTTCGGCGGACCCCACAGGCTCCACAACATGCGAACCGCTCGCATTCTCAGAGGGTTCTGCAGACTGTGTTGCTCCGCTGCTTTCCGCAACATCACCGGCTTGACACACTGCTTCGGTCAGTTCATGTCTCGAAACTGAAGCGTTTTCGGGTGAGAAAGGAGAGGCACTACTAGTGGTCGCGACGTTGTTCACTTGCTCGGAAGATGAGGCCTCTTGAGCGTTGTGACTAATGTCATTTTCTGTTTTTGGCGACTTCTCTTCATCAGGAGAAGTTTCCTGCATCCTGCAACGATTATGTAACATCCAATATTGGTAGAGGGGGAACGAAACATTGCCACGGAAATCCGTCTCATAGATAGCGTCAGCGGGATGAGCGATAGGAAATACTTTATATGAATGGAAGAAACCAAGGCGCACAAGACACAATATATACAGCTCACTTAGTCCAGGAAACTTTGGGAATATCGTTGAATTCAGTCATCTCTTCCATTTGCTTGTTGAACTGTTCAACCTTCTCGCGATGACTAACTTCTGCTTTTTTCGACAAACGTTCAACCTAAAGTAGAGGAAAATGATAGAAGGCCACGTAATGCTCGAACTTACGGCTGTCTCACGCTGTCTCTTCTCGAACGCTAGCTGGGCCGGAGTTTTCCGAACTCCACTGTCTTTTTTGATAGTGATATCGATCTGACGAACGTCCAGTTTATCCTTCTTCTTCTTTTTTGTTATCGCTCCCTTCTTAAGCTTAAGGCCGCCAGAAATCACTTCCTCTTTCGCAGACATTTCTGAAGCTGTTTATGTGATTGGAAGATCCGGGGATTAATTGTAGTCGCAATAAACACTCAGGTATCTGTCTACTGTGCGGGAATATGGCCAGCGCTATGTGCCCAGAAATGAAATATATGATAAAAAAACTAGCAAAGCGTACACAAGGCGCGATTTTCGCACATTTGATGCATTACCGAAAGCAATGCAAGATACAAGAGAAAACCTGAACAATGTAAACCGCGCAATTCCACCGTAATGAGAGATGACTCGTCGAGGACGATCGCGTCGGGACCAGTGGGCGGAGATGATGAACGGCTGTTTTTCTGTTTCTTTATGAGACACGGTTTATGTAGCGAGTTTAGAATACGGCGACGCTAAATATGGCCAATACGTGTTGGGAGCAACTTGAAAACAAGGAAGCACATGTTGTTGCTCTATGTGATTGGCTACAAATAGTTGTGGCTGAACAAGGACACGCTACCGTACCCGGATACTTAATGTACGCAAGGACACGGGCATTATTTTTATGATAGGTGGATTGAGGAGACTTTAATTGTTTGAAATAGATATAAAATAGTATAAAGACAGTAGTGGTTCGAAGTGAATGGTGGAGTAGAACATATTAAGTAGAGGTGACTTTTGAGAGGACAGAGGAAACCGGAAACAAGCTGAGGTGTTAACGCTCGACTTGGTCCCCTTAGCTGTGGTCCTTCATTCGCTATATGTGACTGCTAGCAGTCTATTGCTGCGTTCTTAGCCGCTATGGGCAACTCCTCCAGTACGGTGACCGCTGGCATAAAAAATCAAGCCGACGGAAGAAGTAATGTTATCTATCAGCTAGCGGACGTTACTGGAAATGGAGAGTTGGCGGAGTTAGCCAAAATGGCTTTAAAGACAGGTAACCTTCTCCAACTGGACTTCAAGATAATGGAGGTATGTCTGAAACAAATCGGTATATTAAAACGCCAATTTAAGAAGATCAGACCACTTCTATACAACGATGGCGAAGGAGCCATGATACCGATGGCTGAGGTCATTGCAATGCGACACAAGGAACGAACTGGAAATGAGTACGAATGCTCTGGTAAAAAGTCGGCACAAAAGTACATCTGCTGGAGATTGGACTGTCGAGGAGCTGTCGGTGAGACCCTTCTCCACGTTTGTTTCCTTTCCGGACTTCCGGAGCATATGAAGCTGTTGGCACAACGTTTGATCGTTACGTTCCCCGCCATAATTAACGACTTTTACCTTTGCGACGAGTACTACGGTATCTGTTGGTTTTACGTTCTTCGTGTGTTAAGGATATGAATAGGTGAGACAGCACTGCATATGGCCATTGGGACAGAAAATGCGGAAATGGTTCGTTTCCTGTTGAAGAAGGGGGCGTCAGTCAGTCAGCGATGCTGTGGCAACTTTTTCACTTGCGACGATCAGAAGGCATTGCGCACGGATTCTCTCGACTGTGAAGAGCATGTAGTTCTTCCTTCAAAGACTGATTATTCCGGGTAAGCAATACGTAACAATATTTATTTCTTGGATACCCCTTATTGGTCTCATTGGTCTCAAAAAAGGGTGCATTTCGTCTGAAAGCTACAAATTTGATTGGAAAACACTACAACTTGATATAGCTGATCAGAGTCTATAGGCCAACAGACGACACCTACAATTCGATTTCCTAAACAGGAGTAAGCGGTAAAAAATAACATTGTTAAAAGGCCTTTAGAAGGGTTGCACAACCAAATGTCTCCCAGAATAAGTATCAGTCATCAATTATCTGTTTTTCTCGATATCTGCTACGTCTGGAGTTCCGCCTTCAAAGGCAACATATTAAGGCACCTCTACTGGGGCGAATATCCACTCTCCTTCGCAGCATGTCTGTCACAAGCAGACTGTTTTCGAATGTTGGTTGCCTACGGAGCAAACCCGAATAACCAAGACACAAATGGTAATACCGTACTCCACATTTGTACCATTCGCGAAAACTGGGTAAGGGCTTGTAAAACTGTTCCCCAGTAGCATACGTTATTTAGGATATGTTCAGCATGGCATTGGAGGCAGGGGCCGATCTCCACATTCAGAACAGAATGGGTTTAACCCCTTTAACCCTGGCTGCATTCCTGGCCAAGAGTGCGGTAAGTAACTGTGGTTCAAAGTATTTGGATCGCTAGAAGCGTAGTTTTCAGATGTTTGAAAAAATTATGAAGAAGGAACGCAAAATACTGTGGACGTACGGTAGAGTTCTGATGGCAGCGTTCCCCCTTGCCTTCATAGACTCGATCGACCCGGCTACAGGAGAGTTAAACCGCTTGTCGGCACTAGCACTTGCAGTTTATGGAAAGCAAGACAACCATCTAGCTCTTCTACCTAACACGTTGGAGCATATCGTCATGCGGAAATGGACCGTGTTTGGGAAGAAAATGTACGTTGTGCTCCGATACAGTAATCCAACTTGCAAGTACAGGCTCTTTTCGCAACTCCGCTTGTTTATCGTCTACTTTGCAATTGTTTTTGTTTCTTTTCTACTTCGGCCTACTCCTTTCGAACGCCAGCAATATTCCAGCCACCTCATATGCGTATTTTCTTCCTCCGAAATGAAAATGAGTACCAAAACGAAGGTAACGAATTGTATGACTAGTAAAACAGTTCAGAGCTTCTAGGTGTACACGGCACTAAGCGTGTTAGCTGTCATTGGAGCTTGCTCGTATCTCATCCAAATGTTCCTTCACATCCATAATGTAGGCAGGAAAATGTATTTGCTCAGTTTGGTAAGGGACCATTTCAATCACGTGGTGACTTGTTTTTTCCAGTCGGGATTTCCAGGGAAAGCGATATTTCTAGTCTCCTGCGCTCTTGTTTTGCTCGCCTTTCTCCTCAGACTGTCATGTCTTGACGAGCCGGAGGACATCGTGTGGATGGTCGTTGTACTCCTGACAGCAGCAAAGTTCTTGTTTTTCTGCCGGTCGGTCGTCCATTTCATCTTCAGGGACTGCTGAACTTTTTCTATTCAGAGCTTTCAGCAATGTGGGTCCATCTGTACTTATGGTCTACAAAATCATTGTCCGCGATCTCCTCCGGTTCTTTGTGATCTACTGTATCATAGTCGTCGGCTTCTCGCAGACATTTTACATCATATTTTTGGGATATCGACGGGGCGATGAGACCTTCGACATCGAGAAGGAAGGAACAATTATGTTCAACTTCGCCGAGGCTTTCGTTCGAATGTTTATGATGTCACTCACAGAGTTCGGCGTATTTTACGAACAATTGGAACAGTGTGAACTGGCCACTATCGGAAAGGTGAGTAGGCGTTTCGAAGGCAAAGTGCACACTCACTCCTAAAGATCGCTTTTATCCTCTACCTACTTCTCGTCACCATGCTCCTCACTAATATGCTTATCGCCATGATGACCAACACCTACAATCAGATTTCCGGCAACAGCTTGGAGTGGCTACGGCAGTTTTCTGCAATCGTGCTAATGATGGAGCAGAGTTTTAGCCCCGAAACGCGATTACGGTATCAGAAGATGTACTCAATCCCTTTGGAGGGCAAAACTCACAAGGACTCAGCCATAGCGCTAAGAATAAAAATACCGGTAATTACGTCAAATGCAAATAGACGCATTGCTGATTGCCACTTTCCAGGAAAGCGACTACAGGGAGACGAAAGAGCTCACACGCCGCGAACGATGTTTGTTCAAGGAAAAACTGCGATTTTCCTAATTGCACCCTGCAACGCATTTGAAAAAGCGCATTATGATTCGGTAGTCCGGCATGAATTAGAACCCTTGTCGCCAAGTACACCCGAGTAAATAAATTCGCCAGCGCTGTCTTGCACTATGTGTTTAATTGACGCGAAATGCGCTTAGATGTTGTTCGTCAGACGGTAGGACAGCTGGAGAAATGGTTGCCGCTGCGGCCTTAGAGCAAATATCCCAATTGTGCTCGAGATCTGTGAGAGGCGGACTAGTCAGCAGTGTAAAGTTGTCGAGATCTCAGCTTTCCCTGTCTTAAGTGGAGGGAGTGAGGTGCGATCGCTTAGTGTATACCGCCTTGCAGCGAGTTAAAACACCAGTCGTTCCTTCCGTCCGCAAAAATGGTGAGTGCTGTTGAAACCGTTCCCTGACTATTTCCGCTGTTGTAGTCGAAGGCCGTCAAGAAGAGAACAACGAAGAAGGCGCGTTCCTCTTCGGAAGCCGCGCAGTTCGATGCCAAGACCATCCAGGAGTTCAAAGAGGCCTTCGGCATCATGGACCAGGACAAGGACGGCGTCATCAGCAAGAACGACCTGAAGGACCTCTACGCTTCGATGGGTCAGATTGCTAGTGATAAGCAGATTGATGACATGATCGGCGAAGCCAGCGGCCCCATCAACTTCACGGTCTTCCTGACCTTGTTCGGAGAGCGTCTCACCGGTGTGTTATTTTTTAAAGTTACAAACTTGACACTAGGACATGTTTAAGGCACCGATCCCGAGAAGACCATCATCGATGCCTTCCACATGTTCGACAAGAAGGACAGCGGAAATCTGAACGAGGAGCAGCTGCTGAAGATCCTGCAGAACAAGCGTGGTGAGCCTCTCAACGACGATGAAATCAAGGCCATGTACAAGGGACGGCCGCCAATTGATGGAGGTAGACAGTACTCTTAAGACTAGACTAAACGATTCCCCTTTAGGCGTTTGCGACTACAAAGCGTTCGCCCACCTCATCACGACTGGTGCTCAGGAAGAGTTGGCTCAGGCGTAAATTCCTTTCCTAGACGTATTCCATGTTCGCTTCGATCAGAAAAAAATTGCTGTTTAACGGGGTGCCTCGAATTTGTTCAAAGTCTGTTCAGATTGCGGTTTGAAGGCGCTGTTGCTGCCGGATTACTTTCAACATTCATTCCTTTGAATAATGTTCCGTCCTCTGCTTTTCGACCACTCTTCCTTCTTCCACGCGCTTTTTAATTCCTTTTCACGTAAACTTACACATCCAAACAATTTCGTCTGTTCATTTGCTCAACATTCGGTTCTTACGCCTAAAATTGTGTGGTCCGGCAGCTCCAGCGACTCTAACGTACGATGTCATGTTATGTCAATAATAAATAGATTTATTCTCACACAACACTGCTACTGAGATCATGCGTCGCTATTATGCCACAGTGCAAGGCTAACTACATCGTCAAAGCAGAAGATATGTGACCTCTCTAGAAAAGGGATGCACCAGGGGCCTCCCTCAGGGCTTTAGTCCATCTCTTGGACGAAGGGCCGATGCTCATCGGCCCATGACTCCTTCTCACCGGAGCCAAACAAACCGTAGAGCACGGCGCCTAGGAAGTAGATGAGGGCAGTGAGATAGAAGATGATGTACCACTGTTGCTCGCTCTAAACTCGTGATCGATTTATTGTTATACCCGTTTCGCCAGTCACTCACTCCATCGGTGACGACGAACCCAACGATCAGAGGGCTGATCATGCCAGGCAACGTAGAAACGGTGTTCGAAATGCCCATCAGATGTCCGGCGTACTGTAAAGAAAGCACCGTAGTTTTAACGGCTCTATTTACAGGAGCGATAAAAAATTTACGAGATTCCGGAACATTACACCCTCGCGTCCGCACAACACAGCCGGCGGATTGTTACAGCGCACTTCATCTCTGGTGTGTTGCTAAGCTAATAGCGCGGAAAAGCGGGGGGACGCACGGCTCCGGTTGCGGTCAATGGCTTTTCCGTCTTACCTGCGGTGCTAAGTCCAGATGGTTCACGGAGAACGAAGCCCATGGTAGTCCTCCAAGCCCGATACTCAAAGTCAGGAAGACGATCAAGAAGACCGGATTGGCCGATATTGTGGCTAGGATTAGAAAGATGCCCTGGCCGATAAATCCTGAACGCACTATGAGTTATTGCAACTGTCGGCTTTTTCCACCTCCGACGCAGAAGAGTTTTCGGACAGCAACTGTGTCCCATTGCCGAGATTTGCGCAAATAGTCAGCCGCCTGCCCAGAGGTTAACAGAACTGTACCCATCAACAAGTAGGGAAGAGCAGAAACAAAGCCAGCCTAGAGGGTGTTCGGTCAAGCGGCGTCTGGATGCGTATACGTACTTTTTCGAGTTTGTAGTTGGCGAGATCACTCAAAATGCGTGGGAGTGCTACCAACATCGTGTAGAATCCCCAGTTCTCACAGAAGTGGGCAGAGACGACGGCCCAGACCGGTTTACTTGTGAGCATCTTCTTCCATGGTACAATCTGCAACGCTTTTTGTAAATAAATTCCAAGCTCATTCTTACATATACTCCGTGCCCTACGGCGTCCTTCTGCAGAAGAGTCAGCTCGTCCGTTGATATCTTTGGATCTTCCTGGGGGAACTCATAAATACATTTCGTCCATACCGCACACCACAAGAGGGCAGCCACTCCTAGAACCAACAATCAAACATTATGTTTCGTTTTGTCTCACTTGGTCCAGACCAGGGGATTCTATCCATCTTTTGGATTTCTGTTACCCGGACACGAAACCCGAGCATTCATGTTAGACGATGCAAACCCGGAAAAAGCGAAACATTGGACCCAACCCGACCGAGACCTATCCGTGGTCCCGACGCGATATCTAGACACTGCTGAAACCCACCGAAGAAGTAGAAGACGAATGACCATCCGATTTCATCACCGATAATTGCTGAGAGTGGCATTGCGACCACAGTGCCAAAGTATGATCCGGAAAAGGCAAACGTCGCCAGCCGAGTGCGTTCTAAAGCTGGCGCCCAGTTGCTCCACATAACGTGCATCGCCGGATAGGTGACTCCCTAAGTGGAGAATGAATGCCTAATTTCTGCTGTTGACCGTACCTCGAGAAGGCCTTCCATGAACCGAGCCCCTATAAATGCGTATTTTCCCATGACTGCGAGTGGTGGAGTGAGGACAGTAAACGCGGCGGTACCTTAATAAGCACATATTATGGAAGCATACCATTTGGGCCGGATACCGAAGATTCCAACGAAGAACACCATTTTTCCTCCAGATCGATGAGCCAAGATACCTCCTATCATCTGTGTCAGTATGTAGCCATAAAAGAACGCTCCAAGAATCGTGCCCTGCGTGACTGAGTTCCAGTTCCGGAACTCAGCCTCCACCTAAGGGAGATTTCGTTTCCATAATGAATAAATTGGGACTTACGGTCGTCTCAGTTCCATTAACGATTTTGACGGTGTCGGTGGTCATCTGCACAATCGCTACGCTCAGGTTCGCTCGCATAGCATAGATGTTGGCGAAGCCGAAGAAGGCCAACAAGGCAAGGAAGTTACGACGTTCCATTCGGCGGAGTCCGAACCGGGACGATGGCACTTCATCTGAACAAAAGCAAGCATTTGAAGAAGGAATAGCAAATGGAGAACGGTTTGTACCTTGCCTCCACTCCAGTAATTGCTCTTCGTCTTCCGGAACCCTAGCATACATTTTTAGTATCTTAGCAAATTAACTTCATCGCCTTTGGAGAAAAGTTTGATGGACCACGTGTCCGATCAGCTGTGGGGGCCACCCACAGCGCTCATGGTACGTACTGTCGCACATTGATTGCCGTCTTCTTTGGCTATCAATTTTTGTAATTTTGCGTTGTATCTCTCAAGACTTTCATTTGGAAACTCACCTGTATCTTTTTTTTTCAGGAAATTTCATGAAGTACGCAACACCCATTGGAATTCACAGGGCTTTCGACAATTTGTCCGATATCAAGCGGTAAGGAATATTTTGTAAAAAGAACTTGCACTTGAAGAACTAAGATGCCTAATCAAATTAAAAAGAACCTCAAAGGCATACCTGTAGTTGGCGTCTGCGCAGCTCCATAGAGCGTAGGTCGTCTCATCGATGCCGCTTGGAATCCGCGGCGCTTCGAAAGAGGAACGAAGCTGGCAACGAAGCCAACCCAATCGATATAGCAGTGGCTGCCTGTTGCGCGGTTCGCTTAATATATTGGCTGAAGATCTCCCTTGCTTGCCCCTTAATGAAATACTTATTTCCGACAAACACAACCCTCCCATTCTTTGGATCCAGCCCCGCTTTTTCTATTCCTTTCAGAGATGCAACGATATCCTTGACTATAGAATATGAGATAGCAGTCTCAGATATATGATACCCATCTGTGGAATCCCGGTTATGCACATTGTTGTGTTTGTTGAGGGTGTGCAAAATTAACTGATTGCCGCCATGTGCTGCGGCAAATCCCATTTGACCATCTCCTTGTTTCCCTTAAGCCGATCTTCCATGCAGCGATAGACGTCGAGTTCTCTCCGCTGGCATAAGTCCAAACAGCTCTGGCCATAGATGGCGTCGGAGTGCCTGAGGCGCGCGGGCCGCGAGTGCGGCCTCCGCAATGCGAATGTTATGCGGGCGTGCGCATTATACACGTGGAAGCGCATAGTGCCTCCTGAAATTTGTGTCCTCCTGTATCGCAAATAGACTCTATTTCCATTTTCAGGCTAATGCTATGGACAAATGGCGTTGTTGAACGGTGACAACTGATTAGGAGAACCGTTTGTCTGCTTTCTGCAAGTCATGATGCGCGAACATTCCATCGGCGACGATGAACCTTCTCGCGTCATCACAGACTCGCTGACCAACGTCTTCCTGGACGACGAGCACGCGCAACTCGAGCTCTTCGGACAGATGGATAATGGTCTCCTCTCGATGGAAGAAAGCTCCTCGGAAGCGGGAAACCGATGCTGGTCCCAGACGGCCGGATCGCTGAGTGACAACTCCTCACAGTACGCGTAACGTTGTTTCCCTCCAGCTCATGAACCAATCATTGCTTTCAGAGAATCCGAGCGGCTCCGGGAGCTGGAAGAAGAGCAGGAGCGCCTGACGAATTCCCTTCTGTCCCTGTCGTCACACTTTGCACAGGTGCAATTCCGGCTCAAGCAGATCAACGAGTCGAGCGGACCTGACAGAGACGTAAGACTATGTTTCCTTCTTGTCTATTATTCTTTCAGCGACTTTTAAACGACCTTCATGATTTTGCCTTCCGTGGATGCGCCGACGTCGGAGAGTTCAAAAGACAAGCTTCGCTGAACCATATTGAAACGGGCGGGGAGGAAGATCTTCAGAAGCAGAGGAAGGCGAAGCAGATGGAACTGATTACCCAGTTGAAAGATCAGCTCAAGGATCTGGAAACCTTTGCGTATCAGACAGGAGAAGGAGGCCTGCCCTCCAACGAGATTATGGAACGCCAGGTACTGAAGTAAGAAGGTAACCATTTTTCACCTTCGTTTTACAGAAAGCTGTTTTGGACAAGCTCCATGAAAAACTTGCGCTGAACCTGGAGTTGGACACCATGACAAACCACGAGCTGCAGAGTCACATTGACGATGCGATCAAGCAGCTAGATGTTCCTCTTAAAGCCAAGGACCAACTCGTTGATCAGCTGCAGACGCAGATTGTCGATCTTGAGCGCTTTGTGAACTTTCTGCAGGCGGAGACGGGTTCAGATGCAAAGCCGCCGCTTTCCATTTCATCTGTGAATGTAGTGCCTCCTCGGAAGCCGAACAAGGTTCTCAGTTTGGTTGGTTGTCAAAGCAGAAGGTTTGAAAGGAACGAACTCAAAAACACGCTGAAAGGCAACCACTATGGGTAGGATTGTTGTACATGACGATGTAATTCAACGCAGTTTTCAGAGATCAGAGGGCGGAAATGGAACTGGCAGTGGCCGAAGTCGCCGACGTCATGGACAAGTACATGTTGCTAAACATCGCACCTGACGAGCGAGAGCATCTATCAGGAGAGCACAAAGCGCAGGCAAATCAGGACAGCAATTATAATTCTGTAATTGTAAAGTTTAGGAGATTTTCGAACGCAGCGAGGAGGAGATTGTTACTGTAGTCCGTAAGAAGCTCTGTCCTTCGCTAAGGGCTTTGTTGGAGCACGGAATGCAGCCGGTGACGAAACCGATCACAACACGGTCTTATGTTCCCTTCGGCTGTTTCTCCATGCGCAACAAGGGTCAGCTCATCGAGCCCAGTGAGTGCTCCAATGTCCCTACAGTGGAAACTAATGTGGCCTTCTAGCGCCCACCACAACAACACCGACGCCGCTGAACCACATCTGGGATGTCATCCTCTTCTACTACAACTCAAAGAACGGGCGAGAGTTCAGCGAGGCTCCAGTGCGTAAACTCTCGCAGAGTTTCAACTTGGAAGCCGTTGGAGGCAAGCAAGTCACTTCGAAACAAGTGCTCCTCTCCACCATCGAGAACATCGTCGCGAGTCACAGTCGATTAAAACGGTCTAACGACGCAATGTGGAAGGCGTTCGTCTCGGCGGCCATCAACGAAAAGAAACTTCCCGCATGGATTAGGATAATTTTCAGAACAAGACAGGTGGTTGAGCTGTGCTTCGCCAGCTGGTCTTTCGTCGCACGTACAGGTGAGCGGTGGCGAGGCGAATCACCGTAACACGGGATGTTAAGGTTGTGAGGACATCTATCCCCTTCTCGAAAAACTGCAGTCCTACAACTTCGAGCTCCCCGTCGACTTGGCTGTTCGGCCGTTCCAGCAGATGAAAGACGCGTTTTGAGCGGGGGCGCTCTGCTCCCACAGATTTTCTATTCCCGTGTCACACAGATGTTCTCAAGAAACGAGTCACCGTTGGCCAGTTGGTGCGCACACAAGCCGCTGTCGTGTTAGCAGAGATTATAAGCCACATGTTGGGTTTATTAAATGAGGAAATGTTACAGAGTACACCTTATACGTATATGCAAACAAGAAACAAAAAGGGTCGGGAGGGATAGTGGGCCGTCAGAGCAGTTTGCGAGTGGTTCATTCCTCTTCTTCCTCCTCGTCCTCCTCCTCTTCTTCTTCATACTCTTCCTCGACTTCGGCCTCCTCATGCACAGGTTCTTCTTCCTGCACGGGCTCCTCTTCCGTCTCTGTGGGCTTCTCCTCGGCCGGCTTCTCCGACTTTTCGGCCTTCTTCGACCAGTCGGGCTTGTCGCTCTGCTGCTGCTTCTTGCTCAGCTTGTCCAGGGCGCTCTCCTTCTGCACCATCTTCAGATTGGCGCGGAAGTCCTGCTTCTCTCCGGCACCAGCCGACGTCATCTTCTTGAAACGGTTGTCCAGCTTGGAGACCTTCTTAAGAGCCGGCTTCACGCTAAAAATAGAGGCTTTCAGAATGGCACACGCACATTTAACCTACAATTTTCCGCGGAGGTCGTTGACGGCAATGGTCAGCTCATTAATCTGAAATGTGGGATTTGCGTGTGCTGTCTAGGCCCGCGCCATACCATTTTGTCCTGAGCCAGCACAGCCTCGTTAACGTCGTACTTCGCAGTTTCCAAACCTACCACGCGCTGGAACATCTCCTGGTAGATGCTCTCGAGCTTCTCTGAACACAAAATGATCATTCGCTCCAGATGAGTTTACTTGAGCCTACCGTGATCATCCACGGAGTCCAGATCGGGCAAGGGGACGATGCGCTCAGCAAGAACGCGCTTGCGCTCTTCAGCCTTCAGAAGCTGCTGCTGCTTCAGGTCCTCAGCGGCCTTCATCATCAACAGCTTCTGCAAAAGAACAGATTTAAAAGGAGGCCGATCGTCTACCACTTACGCGGAGCTTCTTCTTACGGTCGGGAGTAAGGAAACCCTTCTTCTTCTTCTTGCTTCCGGCTTCCTCAAGGCGCTTACGCACCTCAGCCTTCTTGCGCTCATGCTCCTCGAGCTTACGCTGAGCTTCCTAAAGGAAACCGGTGAGCAGGAAAGGTATAGGTGCCCTAAGTGAAGTTCCCACAAATGGAATCTTCCAAACCAAGAAAACCTAATGGGGTGCAACTTACCATTTCTTCGTCGTCGTATTGAGCACGCTCGACCGCTGCCGACATGGTTTCTCTAAATGATCTGTGCCATTGGGGCATACTGTTTTTGCAATCTCGAAAAAGTTCGCGGCGCGGAGCACAATCAATTAGATGCAAAGACACTCAGGACAAAGTCACAAATAGTTTCGCTTCCGTAGTACTCCAGGGACATCACTTCCATTCAACAGTTGTTGTACATCCGGCCGAGCCAATTCGTGGGTCGTCCTGTTGTTGGAAGCATCCCGTCGGCAGACCCGCCTACGCCGAGGGCATATGGCAAATTCAAATGTATTAAACTTTCGCAGAGCTGGCCGAGACTGGGGCCGCGCGTATCAATCGATCAGATGCGATTGGAAGCGCTGTAAAGTGCCGGAGGAACATTGTGTACAACGAAACGGTATTTTGGAGGAGGAGATGCGCTGATGCGGCCATGAATCAATCCTCGCTGTTTCAATCAAAAAGGACTTTAAACTTCTCATGTTTATTCTAGAGGCGCTCGTGAGAGACCAGAAGAAGAACAAGCCAGGGAAGCTATGTCCACCTGAATCTTATCTAGTGCCTTGCGCAGAAGATAAGTTGCGCTTGCAGTAAACAGAACATTCACAAGTAGACCTCATTTTCTTTCACGAAATTGCTCCTTAAGAAAAATAAATATCCTTGGCTTTAATTAATGCTCTTCACTGAGAACGTTTCTTGACGTTTACCATACATGTTTCGCAAGGAACTACAGTATGCTAAAGGCATCTGTCTAGTGTTGAGATTATCTCGCAGCGCTGTTTGGTTTGCCTCCTTCACCGTTGCATTCGTTTCGATAATACGAACACAAAGGCCACATTTACATCACTTACGCATTTTGGTTCCAAGCGCGTTGCCAGGGGCAACGAGCTGAATGGAGAAAACCGCCCAAAAGCTCAAATCCAATGCGCTCTTTACGTCAATTCATGCTGCCTAAGCCTGGGTCATGCCCTTGATATTTGACAAACAGCGAAAAAAGTACGTTACCTCCTCGCGTGTCTCCTCACAATCCGTTTTTAGTAGTTCTGCGGGCAGAACGGCTAAAGGCTTGGTCGTGGGAAGCGATGGGGTCACTCTGCCGTCTCGTGAGGCGATCGGTCGATTAACGGTCAACGGAGACATCCGGATAGTATGTTACACCTGGAACATCAATAACAAAGTAGGCTGCAGTCTCTGTTGCGACTTCTAGAGTTGTTTAAGGGGCTTCGATGTGTAGACCATATCGCGAAGATGCTTTCGGCCACGCCTGCCGACCAACAAGCCGATTTGATTGCAATCGCCTTACAAGAGCTTCCTACTTTTCATCCGTAAATGGACACCCCACGCTTGCAGAAATCAATTCCCATTTCAGCTTCTACCACAAAGATGCTGTCCGACATTTAGAAGCTGCGCTGGGCTCAACCCACTCTTGCCTCCTGTACATAAGAAAATTTGCTCAATTCATGGTGTTCTTCATCCGCACTGGCCTCGTTGACTACGTAAGCAGTAGGTGCAATGGTGAGTTTCTATATTTAGGTACGCGTTCAGGGAAAGAGTATGTGTTTGTGAGTAAATTTGCCCTTCCCGTGAGGACAAAGGGCGCCATAGCCGTTTCACTAAGGATTCTGCACAGGAACTGCGTGTTCGTCGGATGCCATCTGCCACGTAAGCGCAGTGACTAGTGCTGCGGTATATTTTGCAATAGACAGCTCCTCCGGGCGGCGAATAGAAGCATACCAGCAGATCGCTTCGAAAATCCGCTTTCGATGGATGTCACTGCGCGGAAGTCAGCTGGAGGACCCGCTTAAACTGGCCGACGCCGTTTTCTGGTTTGGTGACCTGAACTTCCGGCTGAACTATGCGGAACCTGTACAAGACCCTCTTCCTTTTGACACCTCGCAAATCCACACTTCCATATTCCACAAACTGCAACACGATGAGCTTTATTTAGAAAGCACAAAAGGTATTGTTTACAAACAGTGAGAAGCACCCGCTTTGAACCTTGTCATTGTTTGCAGAAAGTTGTACCTTTAATAGGTTATTTATTTTTTTTACTTCATTTAAGGCACGATATTTAACGGCTTCCGCGAGGCACTCATCCACTTCGTACCCACCTACAAGTACATTCCTGGCAGTCACAAACTAGATAAGTCGCGGACACCTTCTTATACGGTATCACATTTTGCAGTTTATGGATACCACAGGGCCTTTTTTTCAGGATAGGGTCCTCTACTGGTCGCAGAACCATGTCAGCGTCCGTCCCATCCTGTACGAATCTCACGCTACCTCAACGATTTCCGACCACAAAGCCGTTTACTGCACTTTCCAGCTCCGTATATGCACTCCAAAAGCATAGTTGTCATTTACAATGATCGAATAAAAGTAGGCTTGTCGCTTTTGAGGAGAGCTTGTAGTTCGAGAACGTGCTTCTCGAGCAATTTTGGCTTGTACATACTGTTCACCGTGTCCTCGATCTTCGCTTCGAACAATCGCAATCGTTTTTCCACATCGCTCCTCTGAAAAGCTTCCATCGCACTTTGCGGGCAACACAAACGGAACCTTTGCTGATTCATGTCGCAGGGCTTTCTCCAGCGCAGCCTTGCTCTTCTGGAAAACCACAATCTTTTTTTGAAAGTCCGATTGGTCGCAGTTGCGCGACCTTATTTCTTCCGCCAGCTAAAGTCACCAATATTAAGCTACGACATTTGAATAAGCGACACTTGAGTAACTGACAAGGAAGCACCGCCATGTGTCACCTTTCTACGACCTTCCTTGGTATAAGGAGGGTGGCCAATAAGACCCGTATTGGCCGCCGGGGGAAGGTGGCCAATATACCCAGCCAAAAAGCCAATAAGTGGTCTGTTTGGCTACTCTCCCTATGCCAAGGAAGGTGGCTAAAATTGAGCACAAAGGCGCCGTTTGAGGCGCCGCCGAAGTGACTATGGGAACTAACGAGATAAATCAGTTCTAATCGATATTTACCTTGAGCCATAATTTTCTACATTTTACAGCGCTCTGGAAAGGTTTTCGATTCCAAATGCACCTACTTTTGCTTTGACTGACTTGGGATAATTTACAAGAGGAATTTTTTTTAATGTGGGACAACCTGCGTGACGTGCTTGTCCTTATCTTCACAAATTGCGCGCAGCCTGTCTAGTTCGTCATTGAGGTGGTCAATCACGTTGTCCTTCTGAACGTTACTTCTCCGTATCTGCTCTACTTCGTCATTGGCGACCAAAACCTGAAAGGCTTGAACCCACAATGCCGGCAGCTGCTGCCTACATTTGCTTTGAGTTCAATCTTCTGCTGCTTGAACTCTTTGTTGAGTTCTACAAGCTTTGTTTCTTCCTCAGCAATTCGCTCCTTCAGAAGATGTTCACTTTCCGTCTTTTGCTGCTCAAGTTGCTGTAGCTGAATTTGAAGTTCCTTAATCTTTGACCGGTAGATGTGCAACTTTTCTTTCTTCTTTTGAAGTTGAGTCGCGAACCCCATTCTGAGCGTCTCCATTTCCAGTGTGTTGTCTTGCTGGATCTGTTTGTATTCTGCTCGTAGCTGCTTAATTTCCTCGTTAGCTTGGCGTTGCTTCTCAATATGAAGTCTGTCTGGAACTAACCAAACCGTCCATTTCAGTCTACCGTACCTTATCTGTTCGTTCATCATTTTTCTATGATTTGCGTCCAAAGCCACCAGAGTCTCCTTATGTTCCCTCATAAGCGTTTCAGTCTCTTCTTGGGTAGCTATGGCTTCTTGCTGCGTTTTTGACCATATTTCCTTAAGGGAAGACCTTACTTTAAGCCTCACAAACAACCATACTTCTATTTGTGTTTCGAGTTTTTCTATCACCGTGCGCAGTTCGTTGTTGATCCTATGGATTTCCTTTTCGCTTTTTGTGCGATATTTGTCAAGCAGTTGGCTGGTTTGAATTCGCAAACTGTTGCGTTCCACGTCCAAGAGGTTGACCAAACGTTGCTAGGACCGCTTTAATTGTACTATGTAATACCCGTCAAACCTTGTTTTCGATTTCTCCAAGCGAAGAGAGCACACTGTCCTCTTCAAACCGGTCGGATAATGCAAAGGATTTTGCAAAGTAAAATTTGGCTATTGTTCCATCACAGTATCCTGCGTAGAGCACGCCGGAACGGTCGTCATAGACCAGCTAGAATTCTTCCATGTCTGATTGTTAACAGGGTCACACTTACAGTGCTACAAGCGTCCTTGGATGCTCTTCCCAGAACGCGAATCTTCTCGTTTTCGTCGCGAGACAGTTCCATGACCCTTCCGTCGCTAACACCAATGAAGTGGCTTCTCTGAGTGGAACAGAGCACTGTCGAGGTGGTGCTGTGTGTTATGCCTTCACAGGAAATTGTTTTGTCACATTCATTCGGTCCGTCGGCCACCGTAAGGAGAGAAAACTTCTGAGTGAGTGCGAAAACAGCTTCTTCGTGAAAGGACAAAGAAACGATCATCCTCATTTTAAGGTCTTTCAGCCAAACAAGACCCCCTGAACAATGCATTTTCTTCCGCAAGGAAACGATTTAAACGGACCTTGTGGATACTGTAGAACAAAAACTTGTTGCTTAGAGTTCATTACAGCGATTTTGTCGTCAGAAGAGTTCCACTCGAGGAATTCAATTTCCTGAACACGAGTTCACAACCTACCAAGTTAAACATACTGACACGAAGTCGAACTCCTCTGTTCTCACACGATAATTACAGAAGTTTTCGACGAAGGCGAATCCTGTCTGGGACACAATGGCGCATTTCCTTTTGCATGAGCTCAACGCCATCTAGAGCCAAGTACGTAAACTTTTAATTGTCTCTCTTTTTCAATCAATTTGATCTTTCAAAGTTATATACCCTTTTGGAAAAGACCGCCTCCAATATCATACCTTCTCTGTTTTTCTGCGGCAAATCACATTTTGTTTGACCATGTTGTGATATTGAACGGCATAGCATAGCAGAGCATCGCTCGTTGCCACCAGCAGATGATGACCCTCATCCACAAAAGCAGCCCCTATTAGGTCGTCTAACTTCGCCCAGGAAAGCAATCGGCTTAAATCTCTCGTGTCCTTTCCAAATCAACTTCTTTGTGCACTACCCTGTGTTTGTTGAGTGGATGAGGACGAGGCCTCCAGCGTCAATCGAGAGAAGCGATCCAGTCAGCCAATCGAACATGATGGTCGTGATGGGCAGACTGTGCTTCGCTGCCACACAGATGAAGCCATGTCCTGGGGATACGCCCAGAAAGCGTATTTCTGTCATTTGAATGCACTCGCTTGTAGCGAAAGCGATCATTTTGTGCTCCGCATCAGTGAGCACACTAACCGACGTCGGTCTAGTGCACAGCAGAGGGACATAAAAAGCAAATTTCTTCAGAAAGGAAACGGTAGGCGCCTACCAGGACGGCTCTCGCCTTTTCCCATTGGATCTTTGAGCTGATGACGGGGAACATGAGAACAAGACGGTTTGCGATCACGGCAAGGAAGAGAGCTTTCGTGGCGACGAGAGATGTCACACACACCTCCGACTCTTTCAAATAGCTGGAACGGAGCTTTTTTGTTACCGAAATCTGGGATTCACATACGCCTTCAAAGTTGTCGATAAGTCTACTGTGTCCAGAGCTAAAGTTTCACGATAGAACAAGATGGAACCCTGTTGCGTGGCAAATGCAAGCGTTACATCAGTCGACCAGACGTGACATGTGACTCCGTAAAGCTGCAATATGTACAATTTTATAGAGTTATATATAGAGCGATGTATTTCTCTACGTTTATGGAGGAGAACGTTTGTATAACAGCGCCGGCGTTCCTTAGAAGATAGGCCATCGACGAACTTAGAACGCACATGATATGTTCATCCGCGGGACAGAGGCTGATCTAGAATGACGTCTTCTTATACACATGTCCGAGAATAACACTCTGATGGATCGGACAGTCTTATTCTCCCTTATCTCCAGTTTGTTTTTTCTTTGCCAAAGTTTCAAATTTTATCGAACAAGCAGACAATAAAACCGTCCCATCTTCAGGCCTCGTTTAAGAATGCCTCTAACCTCCCAAATGTCACTGATTTCGCGATTGTCCAATTCAGCAGCGGCGCTTTTATGTCCAGACAGTAGTCCGTAGCATGCGATGGTCGCGGACTCCTTCGTCGGACTGGGCGCGAACAACACCAGTGTCTCATGGTCCTCATGAATGCGTAGGATCTCAGCTGGCACTTCGCACACAAAACTGAGTTCCTCTCGCATGTCGTGGTGCGCATTAAATACGACGATGGAGAAGTTCTCTTCTGCATTATCGGACAAACACGCAACGAAGTATTTGAAGTCTGGACTGGCGGCTAGTGCGGTGACCGTACCCTGCATTTCCAGAACAGACATCTTTCGGTCCCGCTCGCCGTTGTCCAACAGCACCAGACGGTTGCCTCGAGCAAAACACAGTTGGCTATTACTATTCAAGATGACATGATCGAAACCGACGGCTACTTCATAGCCTTCCTCATCAGCGTTTCGATCGCTCGTAGCAGGCATACTGCTTCGAGTCTATGAAGTACTCGGGGTGACTGTCGCAGATCTCCTGTTCACAGAATGTACCTAAAGGTTAGGATGGAGTGTTATCAAATTACCTTGAACCACTGTGGGTCGTAGGTTCGTAGCTTGGCGATGATATCGGCGCGAGGGATGGACGGGTCGTCGCTGTCGGAGCTTCCGGAAGGCGACTCCTTGCTCGAAGAGCCAGATTTCCTCAGCAGGAAACCTTGGCTGGGCTGCGGCTGAGGCGAAGGTCTATTTAACGCTCGCTTGGCCAGCGAAAGTTGAGAAAGGTTCAAAGTAGGAGCGGAGGCTGAAGCGCGGATTTCAGGCACACCTCTCCGCATCTCTTTAGGGACACGCAGTGCGAAAGAGCAGAAATTCGGCCCTAAGTCAAGAGCACCACAGTCCAGTGCGTTCATGGGATCAGCTTTATGCTCCATTAGTTCGGGTACATAGCCATAAGCTTTTAGACGTTGCGTCTTTCGCTCAAATACACTCGAAACACAAACAACTTTAGCATGTTTTTAGCAACAGCCCTGGTCGTCTTCTTCAATTCTCCGGAGCTTTCGTTTCTCATTAATTTCTTGGAATATACGGTCCACTTTGCTCAGCACGGCTTCTCGTGAGGGGTGAGATTCAAAGGTGGAGAAATCGACGTAGGAGGGGACGAGGTAGGCGTTCGGCTTCTTCACACTATTCGCTCGCTCGACGGTGCTGGGTTGTGCAGCTGCGGGGGCCGAAGTGCGCACTGGCTGGAAACCGGCGTTGAGGCTGACACAGAGGAAGGCCATAGACTCGCGAAGGGGGACAGGATGCCTGGCAGATTGGATCTGATGCAAACAGTGCTCGTCGCAGATGTCATTCAGCACACGTTGAGAAATGTCATTACTAAATGAGATTGATGAACCTAACGGACATGTTGCGTCTTCAGACTTACCTGTCTTTTGTGTAGGCATTTGAGATTTTCTGCGTCAAATATTGGCCGACCTTGGCTGGCTGGATTCCCATTTGTTCAATGCTGGTGAAGACCGAAGGTGATGCGAGGACTAGGAACTTATGTTCCGGTCTGATCTGCATAGACAGTCATTAGTTCATGATAGAATACAGCAGGATAAGGTTAAAGATTCATCAAATCGATATTGTTCACAACCTTGTGTCGACCAAAAGAAAATTCAGTGTTTGCTTCGATTTGATGTCCTACAGTTACTGCATAGTAAAACATACCTGATGCCCTCCAGATACAATCGGTTCTACAGTGCACGGCTCCCCCGTTGCAGAGGAAAGTTTTGGATCGTCCATGTATCCTCCTTTCATTAGGAAATTTCCAAAACATCTTGTCGGAAAGTTTACACACGAGAGCTGTTCCGGACCCAAACCAAGGCTTAAGAGCCGTTGACGTTCGGCGGGATTCGCAGTGTTGTGCGGCTCATTCAGGGGCGATACTTGCACCGAACCACGTTCGTCTTGAGACAACAATAAGGCTCTATAAGACATTATTAATGATAAACAAAGAAGTAAGAGCCTACCTCGTTGTTCCGCAGCTGACGACGAACAGACGATTAGCCATGACGAAGGCAACCGCTGCGCTCGCGCCTCCAGACACTTTCCGTTTGGCCTCTTGCAATTGATGCATGCTTTGCGCAGTTCCACCACCATTTAGAACCAACTCCCGTTGCCTGTAGTAGGCGGCAAAGTTTTCGTCGATCGAGTTGAAGTACCTACGTTCAATGGACTCGAAGCCTTGTCGAAGCACTCTTTGGATCTAAATGTTTCAATCTTGGCATCTTGCCTTCTCCTTTTGGATTACCGGTGCGCAGAATTCACATCCATCACAAGTATACTGCGCTCTATCCACTTCCTGGCGGACGTTCTCGATGCCGCCTTCGCATATCAAATAGTACAAGAACTGATTCCTGATAGTTTGGGCGCAAGGAACTCCGTCCTTGAGGTCGCTTATCAGACCGTACAACTTGAATGTCGCCTCACTGGACTGCTGGTCACTGTTAGAAGCTGCAACTTAAGTACATGTGAGAAAACTGCCGTTGGGCTTACGTCAGACGAAACATATAATGCTCATTGTCGGTCTCCTCGATGACAAAGCCGTCATTATTGGAGGCGATATGAGCTCGCTGCGTATGTCCGTCGTCGGACGCAGGACAATCGCCGAGAAGGGGTCTCCACCACTCGTCCTCGACCATCTTCCAGGCGCGCGAAGGGCCCTGCAGCAATCTCCTCTTACGCGTCTCATAATTAGCTAATGTTTCTTCGGACAATCCCGGCAAGTGAACGCGCACAATTGATTTCTTTTACCTCCTCCGAACGCTTGGCCTGGATGGGCGCGTTACCATGCCAGTGCTGAAGCTATCGTGCTATTTACGTCGACGCCGGGCGACCCATCAGGACTCCTCCTCTCCGCTTATCCTCTTCTTCCTCCAAAAACCAACAAACACCGAAATTCCCACACTTCGACTTTTGACTTTGCCGTGCAACAATACATATGGAAGAAAGCGCGACTCCGTAGTGCGCGGAACACTGCCCATTCCCCATTCCGGAGCGCGTTTTCCATTCGCGCTTTCCAGAATCAAATAGCAGCAGTAGTGCCCGACGACGCTGGGAATAATAGAACTATGGCGAGGTACTCGTCGTCAGAAGAGAGCTAATCAATAGAGAACATCCTTCCTGAGCTTATCACCAGTCGGCCGCTTCACGGAAGGAACGTGATCAACCCGACAAGCTTCGTGCTTCGTTCTCACCGGAGGACAGAACTGTGCTCGGCGACTGTGAGGAGCACAGGCAGTGGCGTGTTGCGTCGTGGCGCGCGCTCTCTCGCGCATACATCTCGTTTGCGGCGACGGTTTCTCGTTCGCACGCATCGTTTGCACCCGAATCACATTGTTTGAGCGACGATGATGATACATCCGTTCCCGGCCAGGAGGCACCTTACTCTGCTGACTCGCATCGCTCTCCGGGACATGTGCGGCTCGCGTCCGTTCTCTAGTTCCTGTACTAATCCGTCACGAACGCATTGGTGATAAGCCGTGATTTCCCCTGATGGCCCTGTTTTCAGAGAGCCGTTGTTGTTGATACGGTGCCCCCGGACTGCTGGACAACCGTATGGTAGCGACCGTCCGCCGCTCTCACAGTGTGCCGTAACTTTAACAAACATACACCAAACGGGTTATTAGCCGATCTCCGCGATCAACAAAATGACGTCGATAATCAAGAATCAGATCATAAAGCAGCTGTCTAAGTATGCAAGCTACACGTGAACGCGGAAGAACGTAACCACCGTTTAGATACGCTCGCAATGTCACTCCTGATCAGATTACTGTGGAGATCCTTCGGGGAAAGAGTGAATTGAAGGACGTCGAGCTGAATGAAGAGGTGCTGACTGATGTGCTCGAACTCCCTCCATGGCTCCGCATCAGGCGAGCATACTGCAACAGAGTGCAAGTTAAAGTGTCATGGACTAAGTTAACGACAGTACCGGTGAAAATCGTAAGACACAGTAAGGCACTCAATTCCCTTAGAAATGCAGTTTAGTTCGTCGATGAAATTCAAATAGACGTGGTCATGAGCGAAGCTCAGCCAACGTCCAGTCGACCGACAGCGTAAGTGGCAGCAACAGAGCCAAATAACAGGACACATTCAGAAACGTAGCAGACATGTCCTACGGGTTCGCAAACAAGGTGGCTGAGGGTATGTCGCTCTACGTGAACAACGTCGAAGTAAACTTCGACTCGGCCGCGTTTGGAGGCTCCATCACGGTGAGATCGCTCCCACGGCACTTCTCCTACCTCCGAAGTCTTTAGTTCACTCGGCTCAGTGTGGAAAGTCGGAGTCCTGGATGGCAGGCTGTCGACGATCTCCACTTCACTAGGATCACGGACCAGTCGATGGACCAGACGCTGTTGTTCAAGCAGGTCAGCTGGAGCTTACTACGGGTACAAGGAAGCGCTCACTCTCCGGACCAAACGAACAGACGAAACATCAACGCTCCCCTGCGGCTAATCACCAACGGGGGACGTTGTAGGATCGTGGTAAAGAAGAACGCAAGCGGTAGGTGTTTGAGGGAGAGGAAAAAGGACGGGAAGAGGAGGCTTCCAGCCGTCAAGGGACAGAGGCAAAATTTAAAATGTTAAGGAAGAGAGAGATGTTTTCGAGTATCAAAAGAGAGGTAAAAACGCATACATTTTCTTATAGACGGCCGGGTGCTATGCGGACGTATCCAAGTTATTTCGGAAGACCTGCTATGGACAGCCACGCTCCCTCAAGTTCGCTCGGCTATCGACTTCTACAAACACATCCTCCATCTGATCAACTCGTCCCAAAAACCTGTGGAACTCGCACCCGCGGTTTGTTGTCTTCCGAAACAATTTTATCTTATCTCGATTTCTTCCAGGATCAAACACTGCGCCCAGACAGAAGAGGTCCGCGCCCTCCAGGGACGCCTTCCCATAAGGTCTTCCAGAACTTCAACATTCATCAGACGTCGTTCCATCTCTACGTCGACCGTACAGATTTCCATTTGTGCGATGACGATTCAGCTGGAAGAGGTTTCATTGCTCTTTGGAGTTAACCATACCATAAGCCTTTAGGTTTTCCGGAAGGGTGGAATATGGAATCAGGAGCTATGCAGATCGTGCTTAGCAGACTTTCTATCGACGCCTATCCTTCCACTCCGGCTGCATCAGATCGTTCGACCTGGGTTCGATACGCCGTTCCCAACAACTGTACCGCATGGATGAGCCAGTTATTACAGCATAACTACAGTAAAATCAGTCAAGGTCTAGGTGAGTCCAACGAACATATGAGGGAGAAAAACAACTGCTGCGAAAGGAACTTTGCACATGAATAGCGTAAGAAATTTGCGTTTCAGATTAAATATAGTGTGGGGTCTAACAACGTATGTAAACTATGTCCTTTTGCGTCTGATTTCTCTCTACAGGACACTATTCCAGACGGCAGTGCTCGGGAACGCTTTGCCCGTATGTGGCCCCAGTTGCAAACGGAGGCTGTGGTGGTGCGCATCGACGACATCGACGTCAAGTGCGTTTCTGTGCAATCGACCAAGCGGGATGCACTGCTCTCCTTCTTCTCTTCCAACACAAAGTCACGGCTCTCTCTTCCAAGCAATCTCCCTATCCTGCATTTGGAGTTCTGCAATTTCTTCTACCCGGCATCTCAATCATACCCATGTAAGTGCTCTTCAAAAATCGCTTTAAAAGTGGTCGTTTCTATATTAGATTCGGCAGTGGAAATAAAAAAAATCAATGCCAACATTTTTCATCTGCATTGAGCAATTTCAGTGCCTCCAAGTTCCACCCACATCCAGCTTGGCCCCTTCAATCTACTCCTGGATACACAGACGGTTCGCTGGATGACCTACATGCTAGGAGATATATCGGCAGCTCTGGTATGAAACGACCACACCTGCTTGCTTGAACGGAAGTCATTTTAGGATGGAGGCTTAGACGTACAAGGAGGCGAAGACGTGCAGATAGACTTACGATTGGACATGTTGATGCCAAAGATCATCATCCCCTCTTGTGCTCCCGAGGACGACAGCCGGTTCCCGAAAAGATTCGTCATCAGTACATCCACGCTCGCTCTGTCTAACTGTCTCAGTTGCGAGCCGAACACTCTATGCGGATTCCTGAGTAACCTGACAGGGGGCGCCATCGACTTTCTGGAGAGCTGCGAATTAGGCATTGATCGTGAGATTCTGAAAACTGCGATTGTCGGATTAAAACAGCCGTTGGAGGCGCTCAGCGGTACAGAAGGCACGGTTGAATGCTTATTCACCAGAGATTCAGGGGATGTGTGGGCCGTAAACACTTCGCAGATATGGATTGACACGGACAACGGAGATGAAAGTCCTAGCATTCCGCTGGTTGGTGACGTCTCCCTGCGCTGCTGTGTGGTTCCCAATGAAACTCAGGCAAGCCCTAGGCCGTGAAGCATAAATACAATTCTCTCTAGGTGAACATTGTGATAGAGCCGCGATCGAACTGCAACGTCGTCATCGACCACTTCCAGTTTGTGCAGTTCATGAGGCTCCTGGACACTGTGACCACGTTTGTCGACCAGATGGAAGTGGATAAGAACTTCTTCACCAAGGAAGTCCCGGTCGAAGGAGCAAAGCAACCGAAACTGGCTATCTACTGCCTTGTCGAGAAGATCTGCGCCAACCTTCTGCTGGCCACGGGGAAACTCTCCAGCCCGTACGAGAAGCGGAGAGAGCCGGACATGCAAGAGCCTTCTAGCAACTCGCCAGGTCAGTTCTATCACTATTATTATACTTTATTATTATATTATTATTATCATACGCTTGAGACGTTTTTAAAAATGCGCCAGATCATTCGTGCAGGATCAGGAAATTTGCTCGGTTAAAGATGGGAAAATGCTCAATTTTGTCGATGATTACGTTGAGGTGTTGAGAACAGAGACGATAAGCGGATGCGTGGAGGGAGCCCGTATGTTAAGATGGCGATTGAAGCTTATTAGTTCGAGGCAGAGACGGCGGCACCCTCAACTACAGCGACGGTCTCCGGAGCAGCGTCCGCGTTGAACTCCATCGTCTCCGGCTGCTTGGCCGCTTTGTTGTTTAGCTTGAGCCACGGGGGCAGCGAGCGCAGCTGCTTCAGGCGCTCTTCCACCCTTGAGGGGAGGAGGTTAGTTACCTACAAGGGTCAACGGTCTAGAAGCGTGAGCGGAGCAATGTGTCTACCTGCTGGGGCGCGGCGCCGCTGGCGTCAGTGGGAGTGCGCTGGCGCGGAACCACCGCGTCGCTGGGACGCTTAGATAGTCGCCAGAAGCGCTGCATGTTCATGCGACGGCCGGGGATGGTGGACGGCTGGCTGGGAGTGACGACCTCGGTGGTGGTCGTCGGCTCCGTGCTCGTTACCGTAGTCGCCGGGGTCGTCGTCTCCTCATCTAAACGGAAACTGTGTCAATGAGCACGAAGACGCGGCAAACGCACATTTAGCCTGCTTGACACAGATGGGCGCGGGAGCGGGCTTTCCCTTCTTGGGGCACACGTCCTGCAGGTCATGGTTGTAGTCAGTCTTGCATATGAGGTTAAGCTCCGTGGTGAGGTTGATCGCCTCGCGGCCGTTCATGACATGGTATCCGTCCTGGCTGCACACCATGGGGTTTTCTGAAACGACGGCGTAGACATGGAATCAATGGCTTTCAACGCACCCTGCAGTCTGACGGTCAGATGGTCGGTTCCACTGATGGCTGCGGACTGGAGGACCTGGATCTTGTTGCTGGATAGGTCCAGAGTGTGCAGGTTGGCCAGGTAGCCGAAGCTGCCAGGCTGAAAAGTGATAAGGCTTAAGGACTAGCGCTGATCGAATATCTTACCTGAATGTTACGGATGTTGTTGTCGGCCAGGGAGATCTGGCGGAGGTAGATTGCTCCCTGGAAGGTGGTCAGAGTGACGGAGGTGAGGCAGTTATGCGGGAGCCAGAGGAGAAGCAGGGGAGTAGCCGCGAACGCTCCGGGCGCAATGTCGGTGATCGAGTTACCCTCGAGGTTCAGATGCTGCAAGTGCTCCAGCGAGCGGAACATGTCCGTGGTGACCTCGGCCAAGTGGTTGTAGCTCAGATCGAGGGTCTGCACCTCGGAAAACTGTGCAAGCGTGCCCAGCTCGATGCTGCCGATGTTGTTGTTGCTAAGGTAGACGTAGAAGATCTTGGGCGAGTTAAGCACGAAGTTCTTGTCGATAGAGGCGATTTGGTTTCCGGACAGCGTGAGCAGGCTCAGGCTGGTCATGTTAACAATCTGGAGCTTGTCCAGCTTGGTGATCTGCAACAAAGAGTTCGGTCCACAGAATTGCGCTTTTCCGACTCACCTCGTTGTTCCTCAGATGAAGAGCAATGAGGGTGTCCAGGTTGCGGATCGCCTCAGCGGGAACCTCAGTGAGTGCGTTGTCGTTCAGCACCAGGCTCTGCAGCGAGTTCTTGACCTCATCAAAAGCGACTCCGTCAATCTTGGAAATCTAAAAACGAACGTAACCATCAGAATCCGTGACCGGACCGCACCTTGTTTCCGGACAGGTTCAGCTCGATGAGGTTGGGCATGTTCTTAAACAGCGAGCCTTCAAGGTCTCCAATCTGGTTGCACGTGATGGTGAGCACGCTAAGAAGGCGAAGGCCGATGAGAGCCTCAGAAGGGACTTTGGTCAAGCGGTTCATGCTGATCGACAGATCCTGCAGCGTGTTCTCGAGTCCGCTGAACGCGTCAGCATGGATCTTCCGGATACGGTTGTTGTCCAGAACGAGCTTCTTGATACGCAGGTTCTTGAAAGCGCGGGCGCTGATCTGAAAGGAATAACAGTGTAATGCGGAGGCTTAGGAACCCTTAGGGCGTACTTCGATGATGTTGGCATTTTCCAAAGCAAGCTCGTTGATCTCAATCTGCGTCTTCTTCAGCTCATCCACGATCAGGGGACCGTTGGGTCCGTTGCAGCGGATGATGGCACCATCAATATAGTTGGAGCAGGAGCAGGCAGTCTGGTTGAGGAGGAACGAGGGGCAATAGGCCGCCGAAGAGTGCAGAAGTGCCGCTAGCAAGAGCACCAGAGGAGCCGCTGGTCGAAAGGCCATGTCCGCAGTAAGTGATCTCGCTGACTGATGCGTCTACGACCGCGCACGCAGGAAAAAGGCGTCGAAGTGGGGTCGGCGTCCGCTCATGCTACGCTACTTGAATATTTGGGGTAAGACGTACGAGGACGGCAGGTCAAGGACGAGTCCTTTATACACACTTTTCCTTTATTTTTTCGAGAAGTAGATCATATAACAACTGTCTAGCGAAATGCGTTTTTACAACACCAGTATGCTTAGAATTATTATTAACACGTCTTTCCGTTCCGGCTTCACCGGTAGTAGCCGCCGCCGTAGTTCGTCGCACCGTACATCCACACGTTGTTCTCGTCGTGCCGCCCGATTGTGTTCGAATTACTGCTGAAAAGGGTTGCATTGCTCTCGGTGACGACTCTTTGTTTCGTAAGTGGATGAGTAAAAAGCGGCGGCGACGCTAAGACGCTGTACGGTGGTGATCCATCCGCTCAGCCGTGCCGAGGTCAATGTCACCTGGGCGCATTGCGCGGACATACCCAAAAAAAGACCGTCGCCGCATTTCTGAGCAGTTAAAAGGCCAAAAAAGAGTGCATCCGCATGCGCACTATACTGTTTTCGGGTGGAATTTGAAGGTGAAATCAGGTGGGATTTGTTCGGGAGGCGGAAGAGGACTTACTTGCAGCGCTGCATCGTTCCGTAGATCATGTTCATCTGCGCTGCTTGAGCCGCGACGTAGGCATTGGTGCGGGCAAGCGCACTGCTTGACGACGACGAGCCGTAGCGTTGCACGCGGCGGTGTTTCACAAAGCAAAGTCCAACCAGTACGGCGATCATAACAATAGCCGCGGTGGCGACACAGGCGATGATCAGGATGCTCGAGGAGAAGCTCTGCGTGAACGAGCTGTTCTCGCTGCTCACTTCATACGGGTAGCTTTCGCTCATCTTCTGGCGGGTCGTCTCGTCCATGGAGAACTCTTCAAATTTCTCCTCGCTGCTTTTGTCTTCGGGAGACTCTTTTTTCGGTGCGATCACGATGCTCGGAGGCAAGGTTTGTGTAGGCACTGGTCCAGCGGCGTAGGCCGGGTAGATCTTGGGTGGGCGCTTGAGGAACGGAACCGGGAATGGGTGGATGATGTTCGGGTTGTCGCGGACATCAGTCGTTGTAGACTCGGCGCTCTGCTCTGTAGTGGACTCTGGAGCTTCGGTTGTAGACGCCTCGGGCTCGAGGGGTCCCTTAGCGCTGATCGGCTTGTCCAGTCCAAAGCTTCCGCGCGACCGGGTGACAGATTCAATGATCTTTTGCTTCGGAAGCTGTGAGATGGGCGGCATCTCGACCGCAATAGGTTCGTTGACGGGTCTGATCGGAATGAGTGCGGGAGCAGCGACTTCTTCCTGTGGCACACTGCTCGGCACTGACTAAAAGGCGCGCATAAGTGACTGAGGTAGCAAGATCCCGGAAACCGGTCAGTCAGACTGGCGCGAAATAATTGACAACTTACCTCAGTAGGTAAAACGAGTTTGTGCGCCGCGTCCTGCACGAATCCGGAAGCGCCGTTGAATGCGGACTCGGACTCGGTTTGCAGGGTCGGCTTCGACGTCATCACTTGGCCTTGCGAAAGCTGCGCGATCATCGAGTCGATCGTCTTCTGGCCTCCGCAGACGAAGTCGTCGCTGTTAGGCAAGAAGACTCCTGTACCCTCCTGAAGCATGTGCACTTTCTCTGTGCACACAAGGGGGTTCTCTGCAAAGGGAATAACTAAAGGAAACCTTCCCGGGAATTCCGGATACCTTGGAGAAGAACGGCGGTGACGCGGCGATTGAAAGCTGAGTAGGGCGTTCGGATGATCTTGTTATGCCTCAGATCGACCAAAGCTAGAGAGAGTTGGTTCAGGAATGTAGTAGCCGGGATGTCGACAAGTTTGTTGTAGCTTAGGTCGATCATAGTGAGGGCTGGCGAACTAGCAAATGCTTTACTGCTAACGCGAGTGATCTAGAATGGGCCGATGATCTAATTGTTTTTTGCCTGGCATAACAAACCTTGTTTCCATTAAGCGATAGCTGCTTTAGATTAGCCATGAATTCGAACATTGAGTCCGTAACCTCGGTAAGCTCGTTGCCATCCATGAGAAGAATCAGAATAGAGCTGTTGGAAAAGGCGCCTTTTTTGACGTTTGCAATTTGGTTCTTGCCCAGGTACAGCTGGCGAAGCTGGCCATGATTAGAAAATGAGTCGGACTGAAGTTCGCTGAGTCGGTTGGCAGTCAGGTCGATCATCTCCAACTGTTCGAACGCTCCAAACTGCTGCGGAAAGATGGAGTCGATTCTGTTTTCTGTCAGGTAGAGCAGTCTCAAATTAGGAACATTGAGGAAAGCTTGGCGGTGTAGATTCGCGATCTTGTTGTTAGCCAGGTTGAGCAGATCGAGCACGGGGAGGTTCATGAAAGCGAGCGCCTCCACTTCCTCGATATGGTTGTTGTGCATATGCAGCGCCCTCAGTTGTTTGAATCCGCGGATGGCTAGAAACATTGTTCAGTTAGCGCTAGCTAAAGATCCTGAGATTACCGGAAGCGGGGACGGAACGCAGACGGTTATTGCCCAGGTTGATCGTTTGTACGTTGTTCTTCACATTCTCGAAGGCCGACTTGTGCAGAACTTCGATTTTGTTATTGCCGAAGTTCACGTCGAACAACTGAAAAACGTGAAAATTGGTTTTTGAGCGGCGGCGACGCCGAGGCGCCTTACCTTGGGAAGAGAGGGCAATGTGTTTTGTCCGTTCAATTCAGAGATTGAATTGTTTGAAAGGTCAAGACGTGCGAGGCCGTTGAGATTTCGCAGAGCTTCCGACGGCAGTGCCATAAGTTCGTTTTTGTTAAGGTACAGCTCGTTTAGCACGCCGCCAAGACCGTCGAACGCGTTCTCGCCGATAGTTGAAATCTGATTATTCGACAGATCAAGGCGTTTGATGTAAAGACCCTTGAAGAGACCGTCCGGAAGCTCTCGGAGCTGGGCATTGTGCATGACGAGCTGCTGGATAAGTCCCAGCTGGGACTGACTGCTAAGTAGAACGCGGAGCGCTTGGAATCCATCGGTGTTCGAGCAGTTGAGGGCGACTCCACTGGTGGGAAGGTCCTGGCACGCGCACACGGACTGGACGATCGTGGGGCAGCTATGAGCGAGGGAGAGGGTGGAGGCTATGAGGAAACAGAGGATGAGGAAGTTCCTCGGAGCCATTTCGGAACAGCTGGGCATCTAATCTTCCTTTACAAGTTGGAACGACACCCAAGTGGACCCGCGGCAATAGGAAAGGTCACGGGGTGAGCGGTGCATACGACCGCTGCCGCAGTGCATGCGAAAGTAGGTCAGCCCTGCTCAATCCCTCACTCGCGCTCGCCGCCCCTGAAACTCATAACGGCGGTACCGCACATAGAATCACTCGCCCGCCGGCGAGTAAAAGATTAGCGCTAAATACAGTGATGAGGAGGCGATTTGGGAAAAACGATCCGAGATCTGTCCACGAATCGCTCCAGTTGTTGTAGATGGTGTGTGTGATCATAGATTAAGCCCCTTGTACCCTCAAGCACGAAGTAATTTTTTGCGACTTGTAGGATTATCATCAAAAATTCTTTAAATTATCAGTGATTGTTGCTAATGTTATCATGGAATGTGATTTGGACGTATATGGCGGAAGAACCTGTTGTTTTGAAACTTTTACAAACAAATAGTTCTTTTCATGTGAGATGTTACAGTCACAATGAGTTAATAATGAAAACCGTGTGCAAAAAGGAAGTTTAAGAAATGATTAACGAAATGATAAAACGACGTCATTTCCACTCGTATCAATATTTATAATACAGTAATTCTAGCATGTAATTTTCAAGCTCATTCAATATATATAATGAGAACTAGTCGTCCAATTTTTGTCCAAGAAGGGTCGCCCAATTTTTTGGTCTAAAAGTAAAGGGTTTCTTCTCTGTTATCTTCTTTAAAAAAATCATTCCTATTGAAAATGATCGATTTGCGACTGACCGATCGTTCATTATGTACATCAATAAATTACAACAACATAACTTAGTAACACCACCAGTTCATTGTGTTGTTCAGTCCGGTACCGTCCCTCATGTGTGGTCTAGTCGTCATTTGCAGCGACATCGGGTACGCGTTCTTGTGCGTCCTGTAGTAAGAACTGCTCTCGGCGTAGGGTCCGGTTCCAAACGTTGAACCGAAGCCTGATACAAGGGAGCCGCTGAGATCCCGGCGGTCATCGCGTTTCTTTTCCTCTGAGTGCTTGATGAAGCAATGCACCAAAAGTATGACGGCGCTGGCGATGGACACAATGCCCACGCTTATGGCTAAATGAGACAGTGATAAGAGACAGCCTCCTAGAACGGCTTTGCTTGGAAGACAAATGTTCTATCCATGTCCACCGCTTACACTTACCTATGATGATGAACAGCGGAGTAAATGCACTGTATTGTATTCCTGGAGCTTCGCTTGATCTATTGTGGGGAGTCCTAGTTGTCTCCACAGTGGACTGGGGGTACTGAGATTGCAGAGACGTCTTAAACGGTGGGACCGAATTCGGCTTTGGCATCGTCTTAAACGGTGCCACATCTTTGGGTTCTTTGGCGAGCGAGACAGCCTTGAGTGTTTTGCCGCGTTGTCGTTCGGGAAGATTGCACCTTGAATGGGGCTGTCACGCAAACATGACCACGCGTGTTATCTTACGTTACACCTGCGCTCTGAGGCGTCGCGAACTGGATGACGTTTTCACGGGAAATCCATTTCTGGAGCCACTCTAACTTGCTGTCGCATGTCCAAGGGTTGTCTGAAAGTTAAGTTCGTTCTCAGCTCACAGGTGTAAAGGGATCACTAAACTTATCACGATCCGTTTTGTCTTTTTCCAAAACAATTTTTTGTTTTTAAACTTTAAAATGAGCAAAAGAATATTCCATTTATGTTTGTCGCCACATTTCAATTAAAAAATTTGTAATCAATCGTGTAAAAGCAAATAATTAAGTGTAACCTATTAAAAAATCACTATGATTTTGTCCAACTCTCTACAGTGAACCCGAAGCTTACCATTGAGGTAGACATGTTGCGGTTCGTTAGCGGCGGACGGCAGGAAACTGTCCTTGAACGTGTCCTTTTGCAGCGTCTCTATCTTGTTCTCACTCAAGTCGAGTTGCCTTAAATGGCCTAGTCGAGCAAACGCGCGGTCGTCTACTTTGTTGATCTGAGAAGCACGATCGTATTTAGACTATAGTACATGTAAAGGCGTACCTGGTTCCCTCGCAAGTCCAGAGATAACAGCTTGCTGAGGGTGTCAAACGTCGAAAAGTGAATTCTAGAGCAAGTTTCACCTCTCAATGCGGGTCTGATTACCTGGTCAGCTGATTGCGCGTCAGAATGATGACTTGAATCTTGGGTATCCTCTGTAAGGCGCCATCTTCGATGTTATTAATGAAACAGTCAGCCAGTTCCAGTCGGACCAACGAAGGAATATATTGCAAATCTGGACAATTAGCCTATAAGTCTGCGCCGTTTCGATGGCTTACCCTCTCTGCGAATCCGAGAGATCCTGTTGCTACTTAACGCGAGCACCTTTAGGTTGTTAATGTAGTAGAACATGGAAGGATCGATTTTTGTGAATTTGTTATTGCTCAAATACAAGTAGAGGAGTTCGGGAACCTGCTCCAAGGCGTTCTGAGCGATAGAGCTTATCTAGGTCAGATCAATGAGCATGCGCGGTCTACGGCCAAAGCGATACCTCGTTGACCTCGAGACTCAAGGACTTTAGTTTGGGCAGCGGTAGCGAGTTCTCTTTGATCTCCTTGATCGCGTTTACTCCCATGCTCAGGTCTTCTAGGGTCTGTAGTATCTCGAGGGCATCTGACGGAATTTCCGTGAATCGGTTCTTGTCCAGAGCCAGCTGCTGCAGGTTCTCCAGACCGAGGAAGCCCTCTGGTGGTATGAAACTTATGTTGTTTGCGCTGAGGTCCAACCGATGGAGGCCCGTCCGGCTGTGGTAGTTTAGGAAGATGTTCGTAGGGATGGAGTAAATTTCGTTGTCGGAGAGAACGAGCGAGTGCAGCGAGCGCAACTGTGAGATGCCATTAAGTGGGATCTCGCTCAGTTTGTTAGAGCGGATCTCCAGCTCCTGTGTGTAGTCGGTCATCACCCCGTCGAAGGCGTCTTTTGCTATTTCGCGCAGTGCGTTGTTCCGCAGCACGAGCTTCTTGACCGCCAGCCCTTGGAACACTTGTCCGGGCAACTAAAGTCGTTGGCGTTTGTTTCGTTTTTTCGTCTTCGCGAGTTACCTGAGGAATTGGAGTGTTGCTGATGGTCAAACTGTCGATGAAAGGAGGTGGTTGCGAAAGCGCTTTGAGTACATCTTCGAGAGATTCAGCCGAGTCGCAGACAATCGATACCGGTTCGTACCTTGTGCTTGTGCACGAACAGGGAGCCTAAACTATCTCGTGAGGTTCCGTTCGGTGCTATTTGATATGGCTTTTGAATTTCTTCGCACATCATAGAACGAAAGAAGTTAATTCACTTTTTCTGTCGCGTGTCTCACTTTGGGTACGTCAAGTATTCCGCCGTCATTGAGAACCTACGCGAACACACTTTTTCTGTGTTTACAATCGTTTTGTTTGATGCTCTTAATTTTTTCAAGGGCCTTTGAGTAAACCTATCCAACACACTTACCTTAATGTGTGGCAGGCACTGACTTTGTGCGCCGATAAACAGCGCGGTAACAATGAGAAGAGTCGGTAATTGAACGGTTATCATCTTGGCATGACACGGAGGACGGAATACGGTCTAAACAAGACTGATATGCGGGATCGATGGACAAAATAGTGCACGGAGAAAAAGTAAGACCACATGAAACTCGCTAATAAGTGGGTAATGTGTCGCTCTGTTAGAAAGGCGAACAACGGCAATGTTTGTTTTCTGCATGTTAGGTTCTGCTTGGTGCAAGAGTATGACGAGAAAATGAGACTCTTCGGAGAGACACTCGTTGGGGGCGTCTAAGTTTAAGACAAAAAGGCTCAAGGATAGGGTAAATACCTATCTCACGCGATCAATAGGACCCACCAATAGGTGAATGGATCTCATGGGAAGAAAAGTGAGTAAATTAGGAATAAATGAAAAACAGGGCCAGTAGAGAGAGCAAGACCGTCTAGCTGTTTTACCCGAGCAGTTTTCGTTGCACTGAACCTCCGAATCTGAGACAAATGTTGTTAGAACACCCGCTAATGCGCTAATCGGCGGTTCGCAAGCGATCGAGCGCGAAAAGACGATTTAGCGCGAACAATACGGGACAACCTGCGCGCACGCCGTTGAGGCCCAAGTCTGGTCGGACGGCGATGTTGCTGGTCATTGGCCGGCGGCCCACCTCGCGCGACCGTTTTGCTGACCGCCGCCGCCCTCTTACCCTCACTGTGCATACGTTGCGATGTTTATTCGCGACTGGCCTCACGTGTAGGTAAACAAGCAAACGCTGACAGACTGATATCCGCCGTGTGAACACCTCTTGTCATGCCTAATCCGCTCGTCCGTTCCTCATTGACTTATTTGCTTGTTTTCAGAGGGCCTCGCCATCAATGGCGAACTGCTCACGAGCAAAGACCCGAGGAACAGTACGCTTTCTTCAAGGGTCCCCTCCTCGGTAGGTATGAGACCGCTGAAGGATGACTCTTTCCCGCAGTTTCCGAACTTCCAAGACGGTATGTCTCGAGAAGAAACTCACGAGAACAGTCCGTGACAATGTGATTCAGACAACATGTCCGTGGTGGACGACACGATCTCACTGGCGACCAACGCATCCGAAGATGACCAGCAATGGAACAGTACAAGCGCCTTGGATAGTCCCGACGACGACATCTTCAAGTCCAACGGAGACGGTACGGCGCGGCGTCTCCTCTTGACCTACGCATAACTCTTGCAGATGAAGTTGCTGTGGCGGAAGAGGCCGAAACACTCGACGTGGCACAACAGCTCAGCAGTGTGCACAAGAGGTTTTTGGCCCGACAAGTAAGCTCCTGATGAGGGTGCAATGTGCCACAACCTGTTTTTCCCTTTAGGTGAACGTACTGAAAGCATTTCTCCTTAACACCAATGTGTACATTGCGATCGCCGATGGACAGACTCGGGTGTGCGGTTACGCATCCAGGTAATCTGGCTCCCCCACTTCTCCGCCTCTTTAACACCCTTTTAAGGTGTGCAATCGCGGAGCTGCTGGGCGTAGTCTGCAGCAATGTTTACTCCTCACTTTCCAAGAGCTCTCCTCCACGGCCTAATGTCGCCGACGGCAGCGTTGACGACGCCCATGTCCACTTCGAGGTTCTCTCGTCCACTGACAAGTCCGCGCCTGTGAAGATTAGGGTTTGCGCTCGAAGTGGTCGACCGGTTAATCCCTTGAGTATTTCCAGGTAAACTTGAAGGATTTACGACTCAGTCTGACCGATGAGATCCTTACTCATCTCGGGCCGTTCGTCGAGTTCGAGGACACGGGCGACAAACCGCCGCACCTCGTCATCAATATCAGGAACACGCTCATAACAACGAAGGTAGCTAAACCCATGACCATCAGTCGTGTTTATCCGAGTCCGTTTAGGATCCCAAAAAGAAGCAGCCACTGCAGATAAAGTTGAAAGATGTCGAGATATGCCAGTTTGCAGACGAAGCTGAAGAGGCATAGAGCCACATGTTTCTCTTGTGATCACTGACTTTCTCATCTGTGATAATGCGTAAAAGGCGTAATAATAACTGGAAACTCTATATACATATATCTGATAAACCGTCTCTTTTAACATCAATCTGCTTGTAATACCTCACCTTTTTTACACTGTAATTTTTTGACGCTTAAAACCTCAGCCTTAAAACCTAATCAGTTGTTGTTTCTTGGTTTTGATCCTAATCCTCGGAATGATCGGAAATGAAAAAATGATAATGATCGGAAAAGATCGTCAACCATTTTTCTAGTTACGGTCATAAGATGCACCATTGACACCAGAGCAAATCCTTTATAGATCTAGAGCTTAGGATAGTATTTTGGACTAAATTCCACATTGTTTCTACAAACGGCCTGCAGAGTTGCTATGGTCATCTGCGCGTTTTCTCTGTTGAGATCCAGTCCACCCTTCACCTTCCGAAGGATATCAGCGTCGGTCAGGGTGAACAGAGCGTTTTTGATCAGGTCCAGGTTGATGTCGCACGGCCTCAGCACCGCTGCGTTCTCATCGTCTTGAACATGACCGGCTACTGCGGTCTGAATTCGTTTCGTGGCCTCCTGCAGAGAAAACGGTGGCAGCGGAATCGCCATGAGAACCTTGACTGCATACAGGTAAATAGATACGAATGGCTAAAACGGGAGGTGCTGTGGACGAGCTGTTTATCCGGACTACCTCGACAATGGACGCTAATTGGGCCAACGCCTCTTGATCCTCGACTTTCACCAGGTCTCCTTCCTGTGAAATTAGTCGGGCCCCTATCATACGCTTTTTGGCTGTCTCAAGCAGGACCGCCTCGACTCCTGGTACAAAGACGAATTCGCGCATAAAAGTGTTCCGGAGCACTCTGAATGACGTTTTATCTACGCCTAAAGTTTACGTACCTGAACAAGTGGAGCTCGTGTCCTTGTTCGGACCGCAGGAGGACCAAGGACAGCAGCGCCACATCTATGATGTGTGGGATAGCCTAGGATAGTACCGTTAAGATTGAGAAAGCGAATGGAAAAGCGCTACCAGATTCGCGTAATTGGAAAGGAGTACATCGGACACTGCATCCTGCAGGAACGCCTGCTCGATGTGCGTTCCAGAGGCCACCTCGTGTTTCTTCAGCGTAAGACATTCATCGGTCCTATGGGCGGAGGACGCGAAGGAGAAGACATCCGCATGCAATGAGAAATAGTATCTAAAACGCTCATGTTTAGTGAAATGAACCCGACAAGCAACCTAAGGTCGTCTTCGATGGACTCTGCTATCTGGATGTTGAAGTTCAGTCTCGAGCAGAGATCAATAAAGTGCTTCAGCCTCACAAGCAACTCTTGATAAACGATTGTCTTATCCTTGTTTCCATTTGAGCGACGGTTATCGATCATTTGTTGAATGAGTACACATGCGTAGGGCCAAACGCCGACGACTCTGTTTTTGTTGTGGGTTTCGACGATTTTGTGTCCGAACACCCTGATGGCGCTTTTCTCCCGCTGTGATAAAATAAACTGTGAGTCTGGCTGAAAATATTGTATTTATGTAGGATCTTGGTAAGCGCATAGAGGAAGTATCCCAAATGCTTGTTCCAGATTGGTAGAAAGGTAAACCAAAGACTACCTTTCGCTGCCAACGGATAAATTTCCTATTTTTTTCCACATCTTATAATGCTTCGGGGTTTAACTACACTTAAAACTATCCCGGCATCAATGTGAGAGAAGCACTTGCGATACTTCCCGCTGGCAGTCGTACCTGGCACACAAAAGCTGAACGATGTAGGGAGGTTCCGAAGTACTGCCGAACAGAAACAGGTTCTCCAAATGTCATGTAAATTCGCCCAAACTTGCGGTTTAGAATCCGACGCGCTTTCAACAGCCCTGAATCTTAGTATGACCGTGTACATAAGACTATAAACTGACCCGAAGTCGATTCTTTTGGTTTCGGGAAACCCAGCAGTTCGTAAGCATACAAAAACTCTTCCAAAATCTTGTCATAGCTCATCGAAACGGGCACAATGACAATGTCAAAGACTTGACCTCTCAAGTACGGCTCCAGCAGCACTTGGAGGAGACCATACTTCGGGTAAAGACTTTTAGAAGTTCTGCTACGTGTTCCCTCGACGAAGAACTCAATCGGTCTGTCCGCGTTGATCAAGTGCGTCTGAACATATTCAGTGAACAGAGCCCAGTAAAGAGCGTCCTGTAAATAATGCAATGGACATATTGCTTCAGTCCAGTACGACCTGTCCAAACGAGCGACGAATGAAGAAAGCCCCACATCTCCGGAGGGCCTCTCCCATAAACTTCGAATTCATGAAGTCAGCACCAGCCGCGATAGCCGGAAGTGTCACATTCTGGTCGAAGCAGAGCATAGACAAAAGCAGGAAGTCCACATAGGAATTGTGTGTTGGCATAAAAACCACTGGGTCCTTCTTGACGATGTTCCTCACCTCGGCCAGCTGTTTCATGTTTACATAAACCGAGTCGAAAAGTGTCTAAATTCCAAGGGGCTTATTCACTTATGAGTGTGTGCAAACACGCCTTGATCGCCTTGACCACCGCGTAGCCTATCGGACGCACTGCGGCCATTGAAAAGCTATGAGCCATGGTGAGCAGAATGTCGCGCGCTTGTTCTTCGACGACTTCACGTCGGGTTTGTGTTTCCTCAGAGACTTGGGTTATGGTCGACTACAAGTAAGGTTGTCTTGTCTTCGGGCACAACAAAGGGACTGTTTCCATTCTCACCTGTACTCTGTGAGACTTCAGCACGGATTCGTTGATTTCGGCAGTTGACCTCTGTTTGGGATTCGCATTTTCCGAAACATTAAGAGGAAAGTCCTTCTTAGCCTTGATCCACGAGAACTCTCCTCCTATGTTGTCGATTTCTTGCAACCAGTCCACATAGTCTGAGCGATCACCGGTTTTGACCATGTCTGAAATTGGATATAATGAGTGCGCACAATAGCGAAGACACGGAAGTAATAAAGACCATCCGAGTACAAGGTTGTGGTCTCAAGCGAGCGCGTCACAATGCAACACACTTCCGGATGAACTCACGATTTACAATTAAAAATAGAATAACGCGTAAGAAGTGTTATCAGTACTCAGCGGAGTGGGAGAAATCAATCCCCTGCTAGGTTCAAAGGGCACGTCGGACACAATTGACCTTAAACCAACAGCGGAAAACTGATATCGGTCGACGACTCCTTCGAGAAGTCAACTGCTATCAACATTTTTCGCTCTCTGCAGCCGCGCCATCAAATAGCCGAGCAAGTCACGCCACCTACAGATGAGACGATCCACACTTACGGCGCAGTGCCGACGATTCACAAATTGTGCGCTAGAAAAGGCTACTGTACTTGCCATCTGCTTTTTTCAAAGCGTTCATTGTTAAAGCATTGAAAACTGCCTAATGTTTGCGTACAATGAGCCTAGAGAGTAAACAGGGTTTGCATCATCCTTAGCACAGGTGATAAGGAGATGTCTGTTGAATGTGCACAAAGGGTCATGCTTTCCGCAAGAAAAGCAACATAATTTAAGATTTTATTAATTAGGAAGATTCGTTTACAGACAATTTAGTCATGGAAATGCTTAAAAATTCGAATCAGCACTGGTTTCCAATATCGATGCTGGTCACGTCGAAAATATCGTTCCTCGCATGCAAATCTAACCAAAATGCTCACCTAATTAGTCGTTATAACGAGCGTAGAATGTAGGCGCTGGCTTGTAACTTACCAAGAGCAGTGACTGGGAAGTGTCGTTATTACCTTCAGCTCTTCTGAATAGGGAAACATTGAACTGTCCGGGAGCAATTGATGCATCAGGATTGGTAAATCATAGTCACAGGATTACATTCTCCTAACTTCGAGAAAGCAGCTTCTTCGGCCTTCGAACTTTGTGATGACAACAATGCTTTAACAAGTGATGTGCATTCTTATAAAAACTTTTATAAAACAATGCTGACATTTCTTTATTGACTGTACATACGAAATGGGTCTGTTCTTTGCAAGAATCCAGATACTGTAGCGCTGGAGTCAACCTTGCTGAATGAAACACACATCCAAGACACAGAAGATGGAGCGACACGTTGGGCAGTTAGCTTTTCCTCCTAGCCACGTTTCGGTGTTGTCTTTATTCTGCTTGGCAGCAAAAACACGAGCCATACACGTAACACACCTGGAATGTAACAGTATCATATAAGCCCGTATAAAAGGTAACTTACCACATTGGGCGGCATCGACACTCTTCACAGTTGGGTTCATCAGGAACGTCCAGACATTGCTTAGACAGCATTACATTTGCTGATGAGCTCGAACATCCAAGGCACAACTCGAGGTTACCCAGCTAAAGTGGTTCTTGAGTGAATAACGCGTGCTTTCGTACCTCTCTCTCCGGAAGAACCACTGTTGGATTTCGCTGCACGACGTCAACAAAAGCGGTCACAAACTGGTCACTAATGCTTCGATAGAGCACTAAATCATCAGCCACATGAATTGGTCGATCCAGTCGTTCTCTAATATCCGAAAGAAGAGTGGAATTGACTCTGTGCAAAGGTTAGATAAAGAACAGCGGTGAGAAGTTACCTGACACTAAACGAAATATCATGGAGATTGCTCTTGAAAAGAACGTGGACGAATTGCATCGTTCCACCATCCAGTGGAGGACACTGAAAGGATTAGATTTGTCGAAGAGGCAAATAGATCGTTCTTACCGGTGCCATGTGGGCCTCAATAACTTGCACTTCAACGTTTGATGCCGGTATGAAGACCACTGTATAGTTCGATACTTTTATGATCCATGATTCGGTGATGAGCAGTCGAGAATATCCTAAAATCAGACCGGCATTAAGGAAAGGCAACCACGCACTTCTAACCCACTAGGCGCACATAGAGATTTGCCAGATTTCTCGCTTCAGAATTTATGCTCTGAACAATCTGGTCAACGTTTCCATTAAATTGATGCAAATTGCGCATAAGTGGGTGGTGACGATACTTATTACAGGTGATGTAGAAGATATAGCTGTAGCTAGCTGAAAGTTGAAAGTTGTAATGCGTTACTGGCGAATGGAACGTACCAACAGCAAATAGAAGAGCGGCGTGAGCAATGTAATGGATTATTGTCTCCGGATGTGTTGTGAAAACTTCAGTTGACCCGTAGATATGCAGAGCCACCAGACAACCTAAATAATTTTCTACGTTTGAACAGTCGGATTCTGTGATTTACAAACCAGGAATCATGGAAACGTGAATAACCATGGTGAGTATGGTTCTCCGCAAGTGGAATTCAACAAAATTGAGCTTCTCATCGCCAACGATAAAGTGAAAGATGGATGGAATCGTGGCTCCAGCAGAAATAAACTCTTGCGGAGGGAAGGCGATCAGAAAGAACAGAACTGAAGAGAAGCCGACGCCTAAAATAAGCTCCTCCAGCTGGACGCCCAGCTCCATTCCGTTCCGACAAGATTACGTTGCGGCGTTTCGGATATGGAACACGTTGTGGTGCATCACCAGTTCAAAGTCGTGTCAAGACGCCGAGTTTTTCATCGTTCTGTTCCAAATTCGGTTGTTGGATCTCATTTGCCAGCATTAACCAGTGAGTAACAGTCGCGTAACCACTATGTGTCTGTGGAGAAAAGGTTGCAACACCCTACAGTATCATTTTTTTCTTTCCTGGAAATACATATATCCAACAGAACAGAGAGGTGCCACTTTTCGCACATCACCAAAAGTGTTATACGCAAGCAGACAAAGCAAATGTATCGGAAATGGTGAAAAAATGTTAGTATCACACATGTATGTATGGAGAAATAAGAAGCAGTTTATTCTAGCATTTGTTTTCTCGGGAATCCGCATCTCGAAGAGAATGATGCTAATATTTTCTTTCTAGCACACTGGCACTTTTGCGCTATAACGTTGTATCTGATGAATGCACACTTAACGTGCGCACAAGTGGAAGAAGAAATTGTTTCAGTGCTTTGTTCCTCCGAATAACGGTGCGCAACACACGTTTCCAATCCCTTTCAAGCTGATGAGGTGTGAGCGTCAGCGCAAAACGTGTGGAAACGCACGCTTGGACATTACGAGCAGTCCTACAGTCAAAGCAGTTAGTGACAGCCGTAACACTGCCGACAGCTGATCAAAGATCACGTGCACGCATGGCTCAGTGCCAACGTGCCAGAACTCCGCGCGGGCATCGCGAGTTCGAATCCTCTGATGAGCACTGTCCCACATCTGAATGTTTAATGAAGGATAAATTTAGGTCTTTCTGAGGATTTTTTTCTTCATGGGTTTCCGTAATTTTTATGTAAACCGTTTTCACTTTACTTTTGAATCACTGTAATCTGTGGGGTGCACTATCAATTCGGTTTTCGTGGTTGTTCGGAACGTTTACGATAATGCCGAACAGAGCGAATAGTGCGCAAATAGGGATATGACGTCACATATCTTGCATGAGTTGGATTAACAACCAGCTTGTATTATCTGCTCATAAGAAAGTTTCCGTGGCACGACATCTACATCTTCGTTATGAACATGGTATCATCATGTCATGTGGTTAAATCAAGCACTTCTCACTTCAAACCTATTTTATCCATCTGTGCTACAGCAACAAAGAACACCTTGTTTACGTTACCATGATTGGTTCACAGCGCGAGCAGCTCATCCAGGAATGAAATATACGCAATGCTCATCCTGAGGATTTCGATCTTTGAAAGTTTTTTGTCCGTCGGCAGCGTAGGCAGTAGGGAGCGGAGCTCGGCGAAAGCGTGGTTGAACGATTCAACTCGAATTCTAAACGGTTACAACATTTCGAAAACGCAAACGGCGGACTACCTTTCGCGACTGGCATGAAGATTCCTGTATTTAGGCGTCGCGCGTCTTTGTTTCCTCCTCTCCGCCTTGCTCAGTCGTTGGAGTTCGCCGGTCACCTCTGGATGATGCTTCATGCAGAGCGGCAAAGCCTAACTGGAGACGGTATCGGACAAAGTGGCTTTTTAGTGCCGCCAGCGGCAGATTCGATTCTCCCCCTTCCGTGGATGTGTGGATATCCGGCAATAACGCGTTCATCCAATTACTCAAACGCATATAAACCATACTGAGCGATTAATGCAATTAGGACGGCGAGCACCGCACAGACATACAATGCTTGGACCAAGGGTGGGTACTGAAATTGGGGACAATCCAAGAGGGCAAGTTTACTGTTTATTATGCAGAGGGAAAATGTGTTAAAGCAAGATGAAAAAGCGACTACCCATATTCTTTAAATGGACATTTACAAGCCGACAGTTTACGACTGCTTCTGAGAATCAGCGATCTTTCGGGCGATGTTTGCGAAAAAGTCCTGCACGTCTTGCAAGAATTGGTCCTTGTCGAAGTCACGGATCTTCTGCTTAACCACGGTCCACAATTTCTTCGCATACTGCTGGAGAGTCTGGACGTGCTTCCTCATCTGGCAGGCGATGTCACAAGACTAAAACATACCCATTAGGTGCAACTATTGATGAGCTACCTCGGTTGGATCTTCAGGACGGCCAGGAACGGTGACTCCAGTGACGATCGTCGACATTCCATTTTCTTTTCCGCAGTTGCTCAGGATCTTTATTTTATTGTAGTGCTCAAGAGTTTCGCAATCGAAGTCAGGGTTCGCTTCAACATCGATGGCCTAAAGGCTATTGTTGAGCATGGTCCAAGGACGGGCTTTAACCATCAAATCGGGGAACTTTTCCAGAAGAAGTTCTTCGCTAGGAAGGAATCTGATGTTGTTGTTCGTCAGGCCAATAACGACAAACCCGCGCAAGCGGTTTTCGGGTAGCATGACCTGAGTGCGAGCTCCATTGTGACAATGGATGATTTCGTCTTCTGTATCACATTCGCATTTATCAAGACAAGCGAACAAATACCCTAAAAAGAGTTGCTTCGTGATTCTGGACGCCAAAGTTACCTGAAGCGCTTGAGAAGAGCAAAAATATAGCCCATACAGACGGCGACAGCATCATAGTCGAAGAATGGCAAGAGGACCGGAGACGTGGGGATCAAGTCTGCGTCTATGAGTCGATGAACAGTTGTTGTCGCACTCCGCGGATCTGCGAGAGAACGGCCAAGTGGGAGAACAGGTGCGGCGTGAGTGTCATAGCCAAGTCATCATTGCGGAACAGTTGGTTCCTGGGTTGCTTCATCGAGAGTTCGGATGATTCACCCCAAGGTCATAGATGTGCCCATTCAGCAAAACAGGATTATGTGGTTCTCTTTATTCACGACCATCGAGTGCTTAACGAAAATATTTGTGAACGTGTTGACATTGTGTAACTTTTAAAAGAGTCCGTCGATCAGTTCAGTCTCGGGGTCAATGTCCATGTCGAAGAAGCAAGGTCTAGTAGACAGTCCGGGCATGGTGGTTATCTCACCGCAGAGTGGGAAGATGAAACCGGCGCCGACGGACGCCCATGCGTCCCTGATGGGAAGAGTAAATCCGGAAGGAGCTCCCTTCTTCGTAGGGTCATGCGAAAGCGACAACTGTGTCTTTGCCATGCACACAGGGAGCTTCCCGAATCCCTGCTTTGTGTATGCTTCAAGCTTTTGCTTCGCTCGGTCGGTTAGCTCTATGCTATCTGCTCCGTAAATTTCCTTTGCCACTGTGGTCATCTTCGAAATTAGGCTGTCGGATAGTGGGTACAAGAATCTAAGAAATACACTTTCTAGCTCGCCTTCCTTGAAACAATACCACTCACTTGAAGTTGGACGGTTGTTCGCATGCACTTGCCACAGCCTTTGCCAACTGGAGTGCACCTGAACCTCCAGACGCCCAATGGTCGGCTACTACGCCCACGGCACCGTAGGCCTTGGCTTTTTCCTTCACAAGGCTCAGTTCCGCCTCGGTATCTGACGAAAATCGATTGACACTTACGATAACCTTCACATTGAATTTCAGGGCGTTTTCGATCTACAGCTTCCGGTTTTTGAGGTCACACAGTCGGGGACCTACCTGCTTTCGCAGGTTAGAATCGCATCCCTTCCTCAACAGATCAATGTTTTCGGTGAGGTACTCGTGAGCCAATGGAGTTCCGGGAGTGACAGGCGGACCTCCTCCGTGCATTTTCAATGCTCGCACGGTGGCCACAAGAACCACGGCATTGGGAATCAGCTCGGAGTAACGGCATTTGATGTTGAAGAACTTTTCCATGCCAATGTCTGCTCCGAACCCTGCCTCAGTGATGACAAATCCGTCCTTGCCAACGAGTTTTAAGGCGATTTTGTCAGCGATAATTGAGCTTGCACCATGCGCGATATTAGCGAATGGACCTAAAGTCAAAAAAATTGCCAAAAAGACGAGTCAAGTATACCGGCATGTACAAAAACGGGTGTCCCCTCCAACGTTTGCATAAGATTTGGTTTTACCGTATCCTTGAGCAAAACGGTCATTGATCCGGTGACTCCGATGTCATCGGCAGTCACTGGGTTGCCTTTCTTGTCGTCGGCGACGACAATTTTGCTTATACGGTCACGCATGTCTGCCAGATCCGATGTAAGCGCCAGAATTGCCATAAGCTAAAGATATGCTTTAGGAGCTGGCAACCCCGGTAATGTTACTTCGCTGGCCACGGAGATATTGAACTGCGTCCGTCGACTATGACCCTTCTCAGTCGGTGCGAGGCCAACTTCCACTTTGCGCAAGAAACGGTCATTGGTGTCGATCACGCGATTCCAAGTGATCGTGTCAGGGTCGATGTCAAGCCGAGCGAAGAGTTTCCGCTCCTCGGCAGTCAAATCGTTTGCGTCTTCGGGAACTTTGATATTAAGCCTGGCCAATCGCCGCTTTTGAATTTCCGAAAGACGTCTTTTTCCTAATAATGACCACAAATTATCAACCGCTAGTCGCAGAAAAAACCTTGTTTGTCCTTAGGAACTAGACGGTTAAAAAGGGCCTCATCACTCTGAGTTGCCTCGTGGAACATTCGCGCATCGATAGCGGCGGCCAACAAGTTGTTGGCAGCTGTTATCGCATGAATGTCACCCGTCAAATGCAAGTTGAACTCCTCCATAGGTATGACTTGGGAATAGCCACCACCAGCGGCGCCCCCTTTAATTCCAAATGTAGGGCCTTGAGACGGCTGACGGACGCACGCGAATGTGTTCTTCTTGAGATGCGCGCATAGAGCCTGGCTGAGACCGATAGTCGTCGTGCTTTTCCCTTCTCCGAGCGGCGTTGGTGTTATACCTACACGAAATAGAGGTATTGACAAGCGGCGGTTTTGTTGTTTACCTGCCACCACAATATATTTCCCATTGGCTCGGCTTTCAAGTCGTCTCAGCACATCCAGGGACACCTTTGCCTTCTTCTGCCCGTACAGTTCCAGTTCGCTCTTCAGTATCCCAACTTCCTTGGCGACCTCTTCAATCATCTTCGGCTTCTGTGCTCGAGAGATTACGATATCTGATGGCACCGGACGGAGCAACTTTTGTTCCAAAATCCGAATGTTCCAAGCATTGTCCTTGATGCTCTAAAATGTTGTCTTAAGGGGTAAACTGTATTTCGCAACAACTGTTAGTCGCCTGGCGATTGCTTGTGTCAGAGTGTTTTTGATGAGCATTGCCACGGTCATGGGTCCGACTCCTCCAGGCACTGGAGTGATGAATCCAGCTACTTTCCGAGCTTCTTCAAAGTCCACATCACCGACCACTTTATGGTCGGGTTCCGTGATGTTTTCTACGTTTATTCCACAGTCCATCACCACCGCTCCAGGCTTGATCCAATCACCTACAGTGTGCTTGTTACGCTACCATGAATCGACCAGCTAAAGACACCTTTCACGAAATGCGGTTTTCCAATTGCCACAATTAGGATATCTGCATGTTTGCAAATATCTTTCAAGTGCTGCGTCTTTGAGTGACATACTGTAGTAGTTCCGTTGTGCCACATAAACAGTGCTGCAGCTGGTGAACCAACCACCTTGGATCTTCCAAGAACAACGACACGCTTGCCACTGACGTAGTTAGCATCGCCTAACAATATCCCTTACACAGACAGTTGTATTCTTTGCAAACCCGTAGCCTCCTGAACGAGGAAAAGAACACCGTAAGGGGTGCATGGGAAGATCGTCTTCTCCAGTTCTCCTCGTATAAGTCGACCGGCGTTCTCCCTCGTCAGACCATCTACATCTTTCTGGTGGTCTATGCGGTCGATGACAGCATCCGAATCTATATTATTTACACAATCGAGAGGAAGCTAAAAGTATGCATCCGATTCTGCCGACCACTCAAGTCCTAACCTGCACAACAATGCCATCCACGTCCGGGTCAGTATTAAGCATGTCAATATGCCCTTCAAGCTCATGTTGACTCACATTTTGAGGCAAATTGACTAAACGTGTCTCAATGCCGATTTCTTTGGCTTTCTTTAGCTTGTTACTAATGAATACATTGGAATCCTGCCGGTTTCCGACCTAATACGCAGGTTATACCTACATAACACTTAAAGATCATACCTGGACAACAGCTAAAGTCGCGCTGAACGCCGGATGCGCCTCCTTGATGCTTTTCAAATCAGAGGCGACTCCTTGAATCACCTTGTCGGCAATTGCTTTGCCGTCGATCAACTTCGCCATTCGAACTGAAATCCCTCAGATGCTCAAGCAATACAGTTAGTTTGTCAGAGGAACGCATCTACACCACTAAGCATCGCCGTAATAAAGGGTCTCCATGTTTACAACTTTTGCTAACTCTGGTTTTGAAGATCATAATTGGGCAAAATGTAAGGCGACTGTTTTCATCACCAAAACATCTCATGTTGCAGCCAAACAAGCCCTTCCATCCTTCAGGTCAATAAAACGCTTCCATGAACAAGGAGCAGCTAGGCCCATCTGAGACACGCACTCTTAAGGATCAGGCAGCGAGAGGAGATGGCCGCACGTAGTGCCATCAAACACCACGGCGCAGCAGCCAGGCCGTTCAAGGCGCATTCGATCAGTTCGTGGTGGTTTTAATAGTTACTTCCACATGCGATCTTCAATTTGTCATTGTGGTGAACCTGTTGTTGTGATAAGATAAGCAAACCAGAGAGCGTTGATCCATTTTCAGGTGAACGGTGTCAGCGTTACGATAACTTTCGGAATCTTCTCGACCTTGAGATGCTAGTTGATGTAACGGAAGGAAGTTCTGGCTCTAACATATGATCGACATGCTCGTGTGGTGTTTATTTTCAGATTAACACAAAGGCCCAGCTGATAACCTCGCCCAGCATTGAAATACATATCACAAACAAGTTTAAGTGCATGGGTCGCACGACGATTTTTGTTCCTTTAGTCGTGAGACCCAACCGCCCTTGTTTACGGAAACCAATTGAAGTGATCCGGCCTCAACATCACTGAAGTGTACAAAAGGAGTCAACACAAGGTGTACAGAAGGAATCAATCACATGGCAATAAGTGTGTCTGTCAAATTAGACGACCGGAAACCGAATTATAACTGGCTTGATCAAGCATTTTCCTATGACTGCATAACGCCGAGCCAACGTAGAAATGCAGGTGAACAAAACTACGATAAACGTAATCATATGCCTAGTCCCCAACATTTTGAGATAGAAGAGCATTTATTGCTACAGTAGTAGTGCACAGTTACAGTGCAAATCGCAAAAAGGATCATACAACGTACCACTTGACCAAATAAATTCTTCAAAACACAGGAATCGATAAACTACCCGTCAGTACAGTACCGTGATATTTACATAGAATTTCAGAGTATAACCTAACGCACCAAGCATGAATGAAACTAAAGTTGACACTCTTCTAGGACACAGTACGCGCGGAGTACGAACGCTGCTGCTAGAGAACAATATGGATTCCACTCGCAAAACAATCCGAACATTCCAATCAACGGTCGAGAGCCATGATATAGCGGTAATTCTCCTGGTCATCTCGCATCGCAGGACGAGCGAAGAAGCCTCTTCCGAAGACACCTAACACTCCAGGGCGCTGAAAAAGGTTTGAAAGTCAAGAACATAACACGATGAACGTACTTTATGACTTTCGTCGTTAGCAGACGAACCAATTCCAGCAGCTGAGATGGACTGAGTCAGTGACTCAGGGTTGCCTTGCGCAAACTTTTGAGCTGCTGTGGCCAGGGGGCCACTTCCACCAGCGGGTATGGCGACGGTGCTGTCAGGTTTCACAGACATCGTCAATCCTTGATCCTTTCCAATGTTCTGGTTGTATTGCTGCACAGACGTGCACGGGAGCTGTTGCGTCTGTCCTGTATTCTTCCACTCAACGGCGCTTGAAGACTTGCGCAGCGGGCCGCTGCTAGCCGCAGCAAATGCGGGAGTCTGGTTTGTCACTTGTTGTTCTCGACTGTTTTCGTAAGCAAGGCGACAAACACTGGTCGACTTGTCGCCGGTGTCCGTGCAATCCGAAGAAAGAGCGCAAGAATGCCTGAAAACACAGATGATGAGAAAGCGGACGATGTAATATAGTACAAGGAAGTAGTGGAACAATAAAAAACACGGAACCAATCCTGTCGGGGGCTGGGCAGTAAAAATCAATTCTTAAGTACGACGACAAAAGCGCTTTAGGTGTAACATATTCACATTTGGAGTACGCACCAACACGGTGTTACACAACTATTGTATCACACCACATCTGCAGTTAGAAGATCATGCTATCGCCAACTGTTGGCGGAAATCTTCTACGCGCCGCACCCTATAGTTTTGATCAACACGTGCAAAGACAAAAGTTTGAGGGGTGGTTCAGAGAGATCAGAAGTCGCGACTTATCAGAACCAGCACCACAAATCATACCCATTGAACTATAGAGGAATGAACCTCCACCCCTACACCGAAGCTGCGATTTGATGGCTGTGCACTTCTAGTACTTCCAGTTCTCAGCGCACTTCCTATCTGGCAACCGTAAGACAAAGCCTTGAGGCAATAAGTACCACTACGTAAGCGGTTGCATCATCCTGATCACGATTCACGACTAACGCTCGCCATCATCTAACAATAAACAGACATACACCCTCTAAACTACGTTCAACCAAATATCGACCAAGAGCATCGCATTGACATAGAAAGTACGTATTGCTCTTCCGTCATCGGGCGCGTTCGTCGTGCCACGTGACTTAAGAATTTCTCAGTCGAGTGCAACTGTCGCAACCAGACGTTCGCCAGGAGCGAATGACATCGCGTCTCCGCACTCTCACACCACTGCCGGAGCCGAAATAGAATTTAAAAAAAGCGCAGTAACCAGAAAGAAAAAGTAAATGTCAGAATGCACCACCTATATACATGTCAAATTGGGTTGCAAACAGTACACATTGATTGTGTACTAAAAATGTGATTGTGTTAAAAAACGCACGCATGCCAGCCACAAGCGAAAAGGCACGAACGCGAAAACAAGCGACTTCTCCGTGGGTGTTCTCCTCGCAGTCCTCAGCGCGTGCATTCTCGCCAGATAGCTCTGACAAACAAACAGCTAGAAGTCGTCTTCGCCAGAGTTCAAACAGAGCAACAAGAAAGCGGCAAAACGTCATGAACATCTGCTCCGAATCGATAGTGATGGGAAGCGAGAGCAGCGCGCGAGAGCCGCGAACAACGCGCCCTTTCCGAATGCACCCAACAATACTTCCTTGTCTCCCAAAACCGACAGTATGAACTTTACCGTCGGAGACAGCGTGCGTCTGCGTTCAGCGAAGCTACAGTATACCAATCACCGGAGCTAATGCTAATTAATCATATGGATTTATGACGGAACTTACTCGAAATGTTCGTGCAGGTTGTTCATGGAACTTGACGTGCTCAAATTCCCTGCAACTTCTCGTGAGTGAATCATTTTGTTCAAACTCATGTTCGAATCGACCTCGAAAAGTCCCGAAAGGACATGGTGCATGGCGGAGACAACTAAAAATACAGTGGTTGCGGTGTTTATACCAGAAAACTTTGGACTTTACGCTTTTCCACCACAAGACTAAGGTCAGTCGTCTACACACTTTTCGTCAACATCAACATGGACCCACCGTGGTTGTTAGCGTTCATGAAGTGGGGGATGTCCAGATGCGGTTCGCTTCGGGACATGCGTCGGACAAGAGCAGGACGCTGGGATTGAAACTGAAGGCCGTTGGTGGGGTTGTCTAAGTGATGCTCAACGCCGATCCTAACATGGTCTGGATCAAACGTATTGTCCAACTTATGGGGCTCCATGGGAGGTATTGATTTAGATAAGTTTCCTGAAAGGAAATACTTATTAGCCCAAAGGTCAAAAACAGTAAACACTATTAATGTAGTCACGTCCTCTAATAAATGTAACGCGAGAAAGAAAGATAAGCACTGACTTTAGGAAGCGACTGAACTCGAAAGCTACAGCAGGGAGATACAGTGGCGCTAAATATACTAACGCACCAAAGCCCTCCTACACCCAAATACGATAAACAACCTTGCTACTCATGAGAGTGAGATGGCGAAACTGAACACGTGGGTTAGTGCAAGCACTTATACCACATCTAGTCAATGCAATGGAAAAGGATTTTAAAGACGGCTAAGAAGTAACAAAAGGACAAAATGACATAACGAGCAGCACAGATCGCACAGGTATCATCAATTAGTGAAGTCGTTCTGGGAGAGCTGCGATCAAACACAAAAAGACATCAGTGGATACTGCTGGGAACTAAGAACAAGCAGCTGCACCTAACAGAAGTAAAAGAACTTTGGACGATCAGCACCGATCGCGATCCAGGCAGAAAGCACCTCTCATTCGCAGTAGGAACAGCCGATGTGGCGCTCTCGTATCGATCTTTTTCTCGTTCACGTCATCAGTGTTTACCACGCGTGGAGGCAATCTCGACAACGGGGCAGACAGCACGCGATTCTCTACGGTCGTTCTCCATCGAACGATCAGTCAGAGCAGAGTGGGCGCGCTTCGTGTCGCCTAAAATCTTTTTCTTTTCGGCCGGCACCACCTTTCGAAAAGCACAACGAGCACACTGCACCCAGTTTCAAAGCACTATAGACATTGTCGTCGGTTTTGCCATTTCATTGAAGGTGCGAAACAGGTTCTTCGCAGAACGAGTCGAAGCAGTGTGACCGCGGCACAGCACTTGTAATACTGTAGACAACAAAATGCGCACCTGAATAAGATCAAACGCTCACCAGAGATTCTAATAACAGACTGTTCCACTTTCTTACTCGGCAATGTTTACTACTATACACTTTTATGTACAACTGAAGGTGTCATGCTCATGGCCATCGTATACAATGCATTGCAGATGGTGGACTGGAGTAGATATGTACAGCAATGGCACAACAACTGAGTACAAGGGATAACGGAGGAGGTATGGGTGGATTGTCAGCCGAAAAAGCGATCGACCAGACGCCGAAAGGGGGCAAAGTACAAGCAGGAATGTCGTAAGAGTCACGGATACTATCACGAAAGAAACAGGGAAAGGCACTATGTGAAAGACTCGTGATGGAAAAGGCAGGGATAGAACTGCATGGAAACGAACGCCATGACTGGATCTTAGTCGCGCCACTTCCTCATTTCGGCAATGTGCTGGTCCGGCTGCAGCTGACTACGCAGCCCTCCCAAAACGTGTACGGTAGCTCTGCTTCCGAGGACAATTGGACGGATTACGGTAGGCGCCAACTGCTGAAGCAACCTTCGGAACCATTGTCCTTCTGCGCGGTCTTCTTGGACCGCCATCTGCAGAACGTCGGCTGTGTCGTACACTCCCTTAAAAGGTCAGCATGTGTATCGTTTTTGACCGTAAGCTACTTACGTCTCGTACTGTGTCAAAAGCCATACTGAGACCAGCCCTCAGATCATTCGGAATCTTCGCACGAGCTGGGTGTTGCACTCTTCGTCGGGTGGGATCATAGTTTGGATAATCTGGACTAACAATGTGGAAAGCAATTTCGGAAATTCCCTGAAACAAACATCCCAGGTGACAGGAGTGAATCAGATACGACTACCTGGATGGCCGAAGCTATCCCTTGTGTAAAGTCGACAACGGCGGCAAGTGCGGAAACTCCGAAGCTACCCGCTCCTCTCTGTATTCCTTTGACAACATGTCCATCAACCTTCCGGAACTCATCGACAGGCAGAACGACGAGATCACGAACTCCTCCGGCTAAAATTTCCGTGTCCTCTTCAATAATTCTAGAATAGACTTACCCAGTTGTGTTATAGAGCTCAGAGGTCCATAGCTACCGAAGATGTTGGGCAGTTGATGGTTTCTAATGTCATTAAGCCACTCTCCTGCGGCGTACTGGAAACAACGACCAAGTGTCGCCACACCTTTGCGAGTGTTCAACTCCTTCAATTTAATCTCCGTGCAATGGAGGCTACTCATCCCGATCAGCAGTCCCATGAGAGCGCCGTTGTCGGTCTTTACTCGTTTTCCTACATAGTCGATTTTGATTGTGACAGCTGGTGTGAATGTAAACTCTCTGAAGCCAAAAACCTGAGAATAAACATTATTCTGGCTACCTACTTGATAATAGAATCCATTAAAAGGGCGTTCTCCTCAGTGCAATCCTCCTTCATATCGTCTCCTCCGATTGAGTGCGTCGTTTCGGGAGATCCGAAGTTCAGATCAATGAGTTTGTCCTCGTCGAAGTTAATGTCATTTTCATCGAAAAGATAGCCTGAAGCGGAATGCTTGGTTACACTCGTAGCGCATCTTACTGTGATCGTCGTCCACGTCATTGCCTTCGGACTTGCTGTCTTCTAAATTCGTCTTCACCTTGACTTGAGTAACCACTTGATCTTCGGTTGCCACTACAGCTTCGTCTGAAATGATCTTAGATTATCAATAGGATCATTAACGACGCAACATGCCAGGTACAACGGTGCTGTTTGATACCTCCGCGAAGAAGTCAATGAGAAATTCCAAGCTGTCCTGGTCGATGTTCATGCGTATGGGCAGAGCGCTAACCAAGACCTTAGCTCCTAGTTTTTTACTTGCCACCTGGCGCATAGCGATAATAGGAACATTGCTACGCCGATGGCAGTCCGAGGTCTTGTCTTGATAAAGCATCTGATTGATTTTAGAAACAGAGAGGTGGTCGATGATTTCCATATTGTACATAGAAACCATAGAGGCAGACACAATGTCGCTTTCTGGACTGTAACGTTCACTACGGTAAGAGATCTAAATGGTGTTCATTTACTCGTTGGAAAGCATAGAGACGCTCACTTTGTGGAACAGGAACTCAACCATGACTGTTTCATCACGGAAGTTGCCACCCTTCACTTGGTCTCTGCTCTGACGCTTCCTTTCTCGTTCACGTATGTCACCGCTGTACGTCTTCGTTTCTCCTTCTTCCATGCCAAAGTCGTTCCCTCCAAAAATGAATAGCCGAATGGTAATGTCCTTGATGTTAATGTTGACGATTGGTGTGGATCCCTGAACCAGCGACGAGCCGCTCTGCCTGTATGCGTCGGACGGCTTGTAAAAACGTTCTTGTCGAAGAGCAACGCTGGGCTGTCTTCTTCCTGGCTGCGGACACCCGAAAGGTCGCATGGAAGGCTCTCCAGACGGTCCCTGGAACGGTAATGAAGAAAGCTGTTGATAGCGCCGAGTCGTATCACCCACCATAACAGCGTGACCGGGGTGTTCGTCTATGGGACAGAAATCCTCGCAGTCCGTCGACGGGCGAGGAGGGTATTTCTCAAGAGACTCCTCTGAAAACAGCGAGCCGATCAACGATATCCTCGTAATACACTTCCAACCTTCGGGAAAGAACGCGTAGTTCTGATTCAAAGCATCGATTGCCATTGGCGACACACTTGGTGGATCAACTTCGATCATCGCGTTGGACAAATGATCCTGAATAGAATCTGTAAGTCAAGCAAAACAGTATCAATCACCCTTAAGATCTCCTCCTGTGCAGCAGTCATCGCGTGACTTCCTGGTTCCTTCGGATCTTGCTCCGCTGTTGGGGACTGATCAGTATTACTCGAAGTCTCACTGGGACTTGTCGTTCCTACCTCAGATGCCTTCATCACATCGGAATTAAAGATATCGCCAAAGGCGTTTATCAATGTGCTCAATGAGTCGGCGCAGAAATAAGCCTGAGTGGTTAAAATTAAACCGAAAAGACCAAAAAGCTCAAATACCTTGACTTCATCATTTTTACATTTTATATCAAAGCGGGGCTTCCGCAATCCGGATGCATCGTCCTGCTCAGACCCTAGTGAGAACTGAAAACAGGTACGGTTAAGCAGTACAGTCATGGTAAGCATACCTCTAATTCAAAATACCCTAAACAGACGAGTGTAATGAAGGTTTCAAAGTCGCCGTACTGCTCGTCAGAAGACAGGCAATCGCTATCGAAGCGAACTCCAGTGCTCCGAAAGTAGTGCTCATTGGACGCTTGCAGCTTCGAATCTTCCAAGATACACTGGAAGCGGATCGTTTGTTGGTCGTCGACTATCTGGCAGCTAAGGTCACACGAGCCAACAGCAAGTCTAAATTCAGGCACAGTTTAGAACTCCGTTGTAAAAAGGCGTCTCACTTTAGACGAAGCTGTGAATTTTCCCGAATCTGATTGTGCGCATAGCTTATGAGAGTGCTTCTTGCGTTGAAACGCACTTGATAGACACATTCAGGGAGTACGTATCCGGGAACTTCATAGTCTGTCACTTTAAAAAAGTCCAGAAGTTGGTTGACCCAATAGTCGGAAGCATGCTGGAACAAGGTGACGTGCAGTTGAGAGTTCTGGAGGGCAGAAGCTACGAGGAGATCCTATAAAGGACAAACATAGTCATGACAAACATTCTAAGCAACCTTCTTGACGATCACTTTGTCCTCTTCGGTGCATTCAATTTTCATTGACAATGCGAATCTATGGTCATCCAGAAAATTTATGAAAGGACAGTCTTCATCCAGTGGTTCAACGCAAATTACTTCTGATGACGTACGAGAAGCGAAATTCGGACTGAGAACGTCGCTGATGTACGGTGTCACTCCTTTGTATAAATCTAAAACAGTTTTTAAACGTACAACAGCGAGATTATACATACTTTGATGGTAGATCCCAATGCTGTCCGAGGAGATGTAAAAGTACATGAGATTTGGATCGCCATGATAGCCGCTTACGACAAACAGTTGGGTCTTCTCCAATCTGCCGCGAATCTGTCCCTTCGTCGTTCCGAACGCGTCCTGAATTTAGTAAAATTCATGCTATCGGATCCCATTCCTACCTCGAGAACTGTGGTGCCGATCAAGACGGAGAAGCGATCGACATCGAATGTAACCGACACATCGTGCGGGGTTCCCTCGTGTAGACCGTTGTCGAGTGCGTTTGAATCGAGACTTTCATTGTCCGAATCATGGTCTAAAGTCGACTTGCACGGTTGGAAATTCTGACTCGTAGGCTCATGCGATTCCTCGGCGTCTCCTTTAAATACGGGGCTGCATGGTGCCCACAGCAGTAAGTCATTGAGCAATCTAAGGAACGGGAATTACGGTAGCTGTGTTTTGGTTACCTGTTGTATAGAACCTCGAAGAACATATGACTAGGGAGAGACACATTCAGAATTGGAGCGTTAATGCTTAGCAGAAGGTTCGATTTACTGCGGCACGTTTCACCGAATTCCATGAGTTCGTCTCGCTCGCCCACCATCGTCAGCTGAAATTAGTGTTTTAGAAACATTTCCAGAGTTTTCGTCAAACCGTCTCGTTATCCCTCATAACCACTTTTTGAGAGAATGGCCCGTCTTTGTGTTCGTTCGATTGGAAGAAGGATCCCCAAACGCTCCTCATCATAGGATCGACCGGTACAGAATTGAGATTGTTGTTGGCAGTTAGTGATCTATTCCTGCGGTCGTACTTCAGTTCAACGCAAATATCTTCGTTCTCCCTGATGAAACATTCACGATTGGCGCGCAAGAACGTCTGTTCCGTTTCGGAACACTTCAGTACCGACAAATCACCTTTGAAGGCTCCTGAAAGTTGAGTTTAACCTCCAAGGGAACATGCACTCTACCGACCTGTCAGCGATGAGCAAGTAAGCTTCATTTCCCACAAACGACTGAGATTCTCAGTGTTCAGTCTAGGCAGTTTTAAGTTAACTTTCTCAAACTTCAGCTGAAGAATTTCCGGGTGTACGTTTTTCACACTGTAAGACAGCCTATTTGAAGATTCGACGCTTCGTAGATCCGCCTTTGGAATCCTGAAAGAGAAGTGTAAGGACCTTTAACGAAAGGGGAAACGCTACCGGAAATTGACAGTCCAACTGGGCATTCTCAGTTCGAAGTTCAGCTGCTTTGCGGCATTTTCCCCATTGTCCCATGGGTCTTCAGACAGGTGCAGGTCGTCAGGTTGAATAGGGCTGCTCTTCTTCTCAGCGAAGAATGGATTAGGGGCGATAAAATTACTGAGTCGGTCAATTATGCTAATGTCCAGTTCTGTGCAGCATTCTCCTAGAGCCAGGATGACGTTGTTCCTCTGAACAGATCGATTTAACTTGAGTTGCCTGTGCAAACCTACAACATCCTTTCCAGACGACGCGTCCACCTTGAGGATTAAATTCGCGTTGTTTGTCTCGCAAATCCCATCAAACGAGAAGATGTCGAAGTGGCCACTTTTGGCTGATCCATGTATGGAGGACGCCATAAGGAACTCGCAACAGTCCAGCTGGCTAGCGGTAGCAACAATTTCAGTTCTTTCATTCTGAGGTTCTTTTGTTAACGTCAGGTCAATATTGAAGGGCCATCCAGTTATGCTGTATGGGGACATTGTTTAACTCAAGGTACTTCATAACGGAAACTTACAGGAGATGATCCGCCGGGTACAGATTTGAAAATTTAGTTCGAAGGGCCTTTAAGTCAAGTACGCCCTTCACCCGTATGTCGGCAGCGGCAGAAAAGAACTTCTCGGAATGTTCCCGAGCTTCCTCGACAGCCTCCTCTTGGGCTTCCATCAAAGGCATGTGTCCATTCTTTGCATTCTGCTTGACAACATCGATGCTCCAGGGATCCTTGTGAGGTATGATCATCACGAAGCTAGCTATGTTGGCTCGAAGACGGGTGGTGTCCGCCTTGTCACTATCGCACAAAGTTCTCGTCTCATAGGAACTTTCGGAAGATACAGAAGACCCTAACCGTCGGATGCGCTCGTTGTTCAAACTCGCTAGGTTCACCGTGTCAAACTCGTCGTCCATGATTTCTTCCTCCCGATTCCGCACTGTCATTTGGAACGTTTCGGTTCCGGCCCATTGACCACCAGCAAGATTGCCTAAAGTATACTGTAGACGTCAAACAGTCCGAATTGCTGACTTGCCGTGAGCCGTTCGAACAGGATCACCCTGAAACTGTGTGTTGTTCTGCATTGTTGCTATGTTGCGGAAGTCATCCTTGCTCATCGGACGTCCCCCCTCAGCAACGGGATCTTCTTCGGAGGCAGCCTCTTTAGGCATCAGGATTAGGTCCATGATTTGTTTCACTATGAACATTTGTGATGGGTTCATGAAGAGTTCGAGCCCTTGAAAATTAAGTTCAATGTCAATCTGAAAAGGAAGGGAAACCAATTGCTGACTGCTCTTTCTACACATACGCTTTTGGGAGTGCTTTCGGGATGCGCATTAACCGCCGAGTTAGTTGTGCTGAACTTAACAACGTTGTCGTCGCCGATGAGATGCCCAAACTTGAGGGGATTTGATCTCAGACTGCAATCAAGTGCTCAATGGTTACATGTACGGTCAATGCTAACCTCTCCGTCTCCCTCGAGCCAACATGCTTTGGCACGGATTCATCTGTGCTAATATGCGAATAGCAAGACTGGAAACTGTCAGTGGTCGCCTCCATAGACTGAGCAAAATCGAATTCAAACTCGTCAGTTGTTCTGGACGAAGAGCATTTCGACTTATTTCGTTCTCGTTCACGCCGCTGGTAGATGCTTGTATATTGCTGCGACATCGACATGGTCGGGTCGTCCTTGGACGTGATATCAGTGTAGAATTTAACGCCAGTCAAGTGGAGCAGCTTGTTCAGTGAAGCGATGGAAAATATGCTTTTTGGCTCGGAAGTTATAGTTTTGAGCTCTCGGGACTGATTCTCGCAGGCTTCAAGTTGTTCATCGACAAACTTCGCACTGTAATTGTTACGGTCGGAACATAGACCGCCAATCTCTCTCACCTGTCAATATGACATTCAATGGCGGTACAGAAATCTGAGTCTGGAGAAGAGGTTTCGATCCGAAGCATGACGTTGGTCACTTTGAAAACAATTCTGGACATAACAGCTGCGATCAACTGTTCGCAGGATTCCACTCCTGCATCTTTCTGCTGAACTGGCTCAGAGGCGAAGAATTCGTTTGCCAACTCTCGACTCGTGGCCATGGAGCCTATCATTGAGGATACTGAAAGATAGCATTACCTCTCGTCTATCTATGGTCCTTTGTACCAATGTCATTTATGGCGCCGACCGGACCACTGTTGCGAGGTTGGAAGGACAGCGCCACGTCGTCCATTACGAACTCGCTGGATTTCTCCAGTATTGATGTGAACGGGACTATTACGGTCAATTTACCAATGTACCCTTCCATTAATTGCAAATTTATTCCATTCTTCTCCAGATTTTCATTTATATACTGAAAGTATATCAAATTTAAGCCCGTTCCTTCTGGCGAGGAGAACTGACCTCTGTGTTTAATCGGAGTTCTGAAACGGAGGCATACCCCTCCGTGAACTTCACTTTCAAATTATCTATCTCGCATTTCCCCACAAATAGTTCTCCCAGGTACCGATTAATGAGAAAACCGACTAGAGATTCTTGTAAAGCGGCCATTCTCTGAAACGAGTCGCATGTTACGCGCACCGACAGAAGGAGTGTTCTGTCATCGCGGAGGCCGCTGGAACAAAGGTGTAATTATCATCTGAGCTTGTGAAATACACGAAACAGCGAAAGTCTTCTCGCAGGATGCGCGGAGACTCCTTGTAGATGGCCGTCCTGGTGTCGTCAACCGTGCGCATGTTTGTTGGTCTGATCAGCTGGCCGACAGGAATACAAACAGACGATGTCATAGCGCCGTTGCGATCATCTGTTTTGAGCAAAAATTACTTTCGCGGCGAGACCACCGCGTGACCGGAGCAGTTGGGAAACGACAAGCGGTCAGATAACACCCGTTTGTTCTGCTTCCCGTGGGTGTAACCTGTGGGTAAATCGACAAGGTAGTCTCAGAAAATCAGTGTGCATCACAACCCATATATTCAAGGCATAGTGAACATGACCTTGACGCTAACGTTGTGTCCTTGCTGCATCATCAAAGCGTCTACTGCCTGATTTGTAAACTTTTTTTTGGATATAACAGGAGAAAAATAATGCAGTAGCACTGGCCACATACGCGCACTTCGCAAGAAGTAGATTGAACAAGGCGGTTAGTAATTTATTAGATATATAGATATCATCGGATACAGTATTATATTACATTTGCAGATAAATGCTCATTGAAACTTTGTGTTCGCTATAAGAGGCACCCGTGACTATAGCTAAGAAAAGGGAAGGGATAAGCTTGAATGTACACACAGTTCCACCGATTTGGGAGGTCCCGAGTGGACTGTGGATTATGGAGGGATCATTGCGAAGAGACGTCTTCCTCCATCACCAGCTTCCCCTCCTTGCTGCCCTTGTAGTCGACCTTACTCCCGTACTTTGTATAGAAGGTCACTAAGGACTTTGTCTTGTGTCCAGTTCTCTGCAAAGGTCCAATTGGATCAAATCTGTTGGAAGATCAGATTATTACTTCGTCGAAGACCTGACAGTGCTTGAAAGGCGGAATGTAGAGGTGGAGTGAGATGCATCCGTCAGAGTGATTCAGATTTTCCATACGGTGAAGTCCCAGTTGGTCTGAGATTGGTAAATAGTGCATCTCATCATTGAGCTCTCTTACCGCTCATGTAGGTAACCTCGTTCATATGGTAGGTGTCGCTTCCACATTCAAGGAGAGGTGCTTCTTCGTCCTCAGATGCAGGCCAGTTATAGCGCGTTTCCGTAAGCTCTCCTTGAAGGATTTTTACGAAACAGTGCGCGTCGGTATGGTCGTGAACGCTGCAGATTAGACACTCATTTGAGGCTTCGCGAGTTAAGGACACTCACCTACTGCCCATACCTGGGCCCCAGCAGAGAATGATCAAGTTATACTTTCCGTTTCCTTCGTCCACCAAGTTGCGAGTGTACCTACACAGGAGAACCAGAGTCAACATGCATTGACTTGAACAAGCATAACATACTTGAAAGGGTCAAAAACTGCGTACTTCTTCCAGTCGGCAGGGTTGCTTTTGTAGGACGAGAGCACGGATCGCACCTCCTCCGTATTAATGTGATCCTCGCTGAAGATCTCGCGCAACTGACAGCAAAGCTTCTCCATCTCTAAAAACCCTGAAGGGTTCAAACAGACGTTATACGACGCGTAGTAGAGCAACGGGCATTCGGAGGTGATACAAAAACCGAATTGATAGCCCAGAAGGCTCTAGAACTGTAGGCAAGCCAGCGGGCAACGTTTCAAAACAGGACTACGACTATATCGCCAGTTGAAGTCATCCACCATTGAAGACGCACGCCCACATCAGAAGACAGACCGAATTTAGCACACCTAGAGGTGATAACCGTGGTGATTCTCACTGAGTGTTAGAGCACTCCAGCGCCAGAGAATCTGACCCTGTATAAGAGGATGAAACCGCCTGCAGTCACTCACGTGGCGTTATCAAAGGAAAGACCGACCGATCAGTACACATAACTATACCACCAAATGCCGTTCGCTAATCTTTGATTTCCCTACAACTATCACGACACACTTCACAACGCCCTGACAGACGTAAAAAACGTCGAGAACCCGATTGGCAAAGTTAGACCTGAGGTGAGCAGGCGCGACGTACTAATGCACGCAAAGAGTCCGACCAGAAAGGCTGTGTCGGGGGCATGGGGGCATGCATGTAAGCCCAAAGAGACAGTTCGAGACATGGAAGAGTGGTCAGAGAGGCCCTCGCGGCAACCAAGTCATAAATTCACCGATCGCCTCTGATAAGAAGAACAACTCTATTTTAAGCGGGATTGAAGAGGCTACAGTAAGTCTGCGAGTAGGCGTGGACTCGGGAAGAAAGGGTACAAGGCGATCAACCTTGTGACCGATTGAAAATGATTTTCACTTTGACACGTCTACACTGGAGCCTGGTGACTAGGACAGCGTCTCAACCGTTGTAGTGACATCTTCTGATGCTACGGTGTTGTTGTGGTCGCGCAGCTCCAGTCACGTGATTTGCCGAAGACGAGCACGAAATCGACGAAAAACTCAACTGATCAACTATCAAAGGGTGATTCCATGATGGTTACTCATGACCGTTCAACCGGAAGAGGAAGCTTCAACCGGAAGACGTTCGCAGGACTCAGGGGTCATCTTCGCCTAAAGCAGATCACACTGGCAAGCTAAATACGAGTGAAATTTAATTCGTTAAATAGGAACAGCGAGACGAACAGGTTTCCATCGATGTCGTGGTCGACCACCGTCTTCATTTCGATGACTTTCTTTTCATTGACACGGAGACACCAGTGGAATCACAGATTCGAAGTCCCTTTTTGCAGAGTGCACGTAGGAAGCCGCGAGTCACCAGAATCGTTATCGACCAAGGGCACGGTAAAACCTTCCTGCTTCTGACCGATGACCATAGACCGTGCAGCATGACCAAACACTATCAGCGCTTATCAGAAACCACGTGTACAAACATGTTTTTGCGTGGAAAACACGGAGCAGAGACTCAGGAAACATGTACTTATAGAGTGGTACGGTTCTGTTGTCAGTAATACGGTGGATAGAATAAACATCAAAGTTTACTGATGATGCTGAGCATCACGATACGGAAATCGATCCCCAAATGTCACGCAGAAAGGGAACTTCCTATACGGTAAAACATGGAACTAAAGTGAACTTCTTCAAACTGCCTTGAGCCCTTGACAAATACAATGAAGTAGAAGAGGAGCTCAACTACTTCAAGGAATATGGTGCAGAGATGCCCTCTCGCTCTACGCGCATTTATGGAAACAACACTGCAACAACGTTTATTCATTCCTCATAATACGGTATAGTCGGAGAGGAGACCCAGAATTCTATCAGCATTTCGGAGAGTCGTTGAGTGATCTATATCTATATTACGGCTTAGATCAAGGCTCGCTGTCTACAAAGCTAACCTCTGTACGACGAAGGCCACTTCCTGAATCCGTAGGGTTGCCCCACGCGGACAGCCCTTTTCCCGAACCGCATCGCCTGATGACATCCAATGCATTCGCAACATTCCGCACTCATCCCTACGGAACAAATTAGCACTCTGAGCGTCCTCACTTACCGACGGCACATATTCTTTCGCACTCGGAGATCCGATCGAACCGAGCGAAGGTCCCCGCGCAAACGCCCAGGAATAGCATCAGCAAGCCGAGGTGACGAATCATTTTGCCTAAAAACGATAAACGCACCTCGGGAAGGAGGCAAATGCGCGCAATTGAGGGCGTACGGTTTGGAGTATTCCAATAAATTTATTATCATCCTTTCACGCTTCTGCTTGTCTCCAAATTCGCGTATCGTCTTCAGAGCTCTTTTTTCCTTAACAAAACAACATAGTCACATCATTGAGCATGCATTAGACGAAGAATCCGTCCGCACTGTTTATTGCAGGTCCACAAAACGACGTCCCATTGAAGCGACGTCGCCTTGGGAGGAGGAATGCATAGCTGAAGAAGTTAGCGGAAGCAAAGCTGTGCACTTCCAACCCGATGGTAGACAAAAGTGATGTAAAATAGTAAATGTGAACTACTATGGGGTGCTGGACATAGTTGCGAGCCTCCAAAATGAGATCTCCTGGAAGATCCGAAGAACGGATTGGTACCGCTGTAATTACCCCCGCCGTCACCATTGCCGACTTTTCTTAATCCAACAGGGATAAAGGAGTCGACTCAGTAAGGTCAGTGAGAAGATGCCGCACGACTCACTTCTGAAAACACTCTTCGAGATGTTTCTTTATACAGCGGCCTTCCATGTAACGAGAATGCACTCCAGTTCAGATATTCCAAAGCAATCAGAAGCAAAATCACAAGAGAGCGAAGTAGCGAGTGTGACGAAACGGTGACTATTTTCCGCTTCTTATAAAGTCAGGCACTGCTTTGCACATTGCTACCTGAATGCGTCTTGAAAGGGGAGAAGGCAGCTGTTCTTGCATATTTCATTAATGTGGAGCTCCTTTTTGGTGCACAGCTGCAAGACTTGGGTCTGTCTGATAAATGTGTTTCAGAAGAGGTCGTTTTTGTTCGGCCTATTGTAACATGACCTTTCACCTGTTTCAATAACGGCAATCAGTCTCACACTTCTCTCGCACGCTTAGGAAAACTTTCGAAGACTTCTGCGTATTCCATTGCCCCACTTGCGCCACAGTTGACAGTGTTCAGGTGCTCCATTTGTTCAATGCGGATATTGAGAAGGAAACCGTCGTGGTGCCGCTTGTGTTTTTCAAACACTTTTGGCTAGTGTTTCTTGACAAAACCTACATGTTCTCCCTTCGATATTGTCGACTCTTATCGGCAGAAAGCATCTTTGCCTTTCTTTGTGTACCACCACATATTTTTCGTCCCCCAGTGGTTGATTGCAACATTCGGATAGTATCAAGATATTATCGGCCGTTTCACGTTTGCGTCTATAAAACATGCGCCGACATCCATCGTTGCGGCGGCACTCGCCTCTTGCACTATACCGTGTTCGGTCAACGGCAACGCGCACGACCTTCAGCAGGAAAACGACCTCCGGCCTTGGCAAAACTTTCTCTGTACGTCTCTCCTCGTATAGTCTTTCCGCGTCGTTCGCGCACCGTCAGTTCATGCCCCTCTGTAATGCGTGTGACTGTTTTCCATCGATTCCGATTTGGAAAGGCACTTGGCAGCGTGTGACTGTTACCTCATCTCTTTGTTCTAAAATATATTTAGCTACATATATAGCTTCGGTTGCAGAGCGACTGCAATCACAGTCATGCTGGAGTCGCTGTGGCAGCTCTTTGTTTGGGTGCTGTCGAGCTATGTTGTGGTGCGAGTCGTGAAAACGCTCATTATTTTCGTTCGCAGTATCATAGCCCACTTTATCTGGCCTGAGCACGATTTAACTCCATATCTCGATAAATGGACCGGTAAGAACTAGCAGTTTTTTGAGAATGTTTTGGCGCCGCGATGTTTTGGCGCCGGGAAGTTCTATGATCGGAATGTAGGACCGAACCCTGTCGCTGCCGTTTTGTGTCGTTTCCTACATGACCCTCATTGGCTTTTCTGTCTATCACACTTCTTAAACCATATTTCAAACCCCAAATGATAAAAAGCAGCAGGACTAATGGTTTTTGGACGAAAACTTAAGTTAATGTATCCACAGACAATACCTAAAACTCGGTTACACTTCACTCCGGCTTTGACAAAGCTCTTTATGCGCGATATTAGACACCCATGATAATGGAGCACCAAGGGCATCAGGCCTGGGGGAGGGGTCATCAAATCGGCGATTTTTTCGGAGGGTAGGGCCCATCTAGTACACTCCATACCACTCACAGTTCGTCCTAATAGTGCCATTTTAAAATAAATTTTCTGGTCGAGGCCGGAATTTCGAAGGGTCCAGGGAGGTCGCCAGGTCGGCGACGGTCCCCCAGGCCTGAAGGGCATCTTTCCAGAGCTACCACTAGGCTCGACTCTTTCGGTTAGAGTAAATGAATATTGGCCATAACCAAAACAAACCCATTTAAAATGAAATAATGAAATGAAATTTAAAATGAAATGAAGTATTGTCTAGCTACCATGAGCTACCACCACTACACCTAAACTTCACGTAACATACATTTTTTATACAACATACATTAACATACGGATTTTGTTACCTAAAAGTTTTTCAACAACCCGACGCAAAAACATCTCAGCGCCAAAACGATGGTAGCAAAACGTCCTGTATCGCAATTTCCAGTGGTAACCGGGGGAACTGATGGAATTGGGCGCTGCTACATCGATGAATTGGCTAACACCAGAGGAGTGCGAAAGTTTTATCTTCTCGGAAGAAATCCCACGAAACTGGAGAAGGTCAAAAAGGAACTAGGTATTGAGCATATCAATATTAACAATATTTGTTGCGGTTTCAGTTGAAAAATTCAACTGCGAGGTAAAAACAAGCGTGTTCGATTTCGAAAAGGATGACGTGGAAACGCTTCCAGAAGAGTTGAAGACGCTTGATGTCGGCATTTTGAGTACGTTTGCAATTCTACGTTTGCAAATCGCTGTGTTATAGTTAACTGTGCCGGAATCGGCCCAGCGCAAGTGGCTGACTTTTCTGAGCTCCCCAACAACCTACCCACAACCATCTACAAGGTTAATCTGCTTACTCCTACAAAGGTAAAGAGGCGTTTTGACAACTGCATTACACTACATTTTCTTTGAGATGATCGAGCTGATTCTTCCGGGTATGATTAAGAGAGATCTCGGTATTGTCGTAAATGTCTCCTCTATGACCGTAAGTGCTCTAATGCTATCCACAGAAGTTACGGATAATCGTAAATTTAGTGCTGGAGACCGCTCCCTTACATGTCGACCTACCCTGCCAGCAAAGCTGCCGTCAGCTTCTTCTCCGACACACTTGCCTACGAACTACACGGAAAATCGAAGGTTAAAATCCAGGTTTGATCGCTAATTCGTGCAAAAAAACAAAAGATACTTATAGTGCCTAATTCCTCTCCTGGTCGCAACAAAGATTGCCTCATATGATACTGATGAAGCCAACGATATCTGGGTGATTGATCCAAGGACGTACGCGAAACAAGCCGTTCACCTGATTGGCCAATGGAGCTTGGCTCCTGGTTGTTTCCTCCACGACGTCCAAGTCGCCCTCGGAACACTTATCGGGTTTCCGCTTTTCAGAGCTGTCTTCGTTCCTTTAGTCATGCTCGGGGTTCACAAGCAACGGGTCGCTGCCTATCAGGCTAAGAAGTCTTCCTGATTTATGCGTGATAATCTCTGCACCGATATTGCTTCATTTTTATTTTTTGAGAGTATATTAAATGATTACTTTACTTTACCACTACCAGCACAACAGCCTTAAATATCTTGCATACCGCTAGATGATTTTCATATGACCGTAACCCATTCTACTACTTCGTTCTCTAAGGCTACGGCGAACTGGCACATGCGGCTATGTGCGCTGTGATCAGCACCCCAAATTACATAATATCCACCCCTTCTTGACTCGATCCGCCGAGGTCACTTGGGAACATTCCCTAGTCAGTTGGCGTGATGTTGCTGAGCCGATGCTGGATCAGCTGATTCCGTCTCAGATCAGTTAAGCTGGCTCGAATTGAGTCGGAACTGTGTGGGCCCTTATCGCTAATCAACGTTACCTGGTATATGGCGTGCATCGAGTAAATCTGCTCAAACTGTGCCGAGTTGTACTTGAAGTTCCCATCGCATGCTACGTGAACGCAGTCCCGTAAGCAGGCTAAACCAGAAACAGTAGCCATTACAACCATTGGCTCTCTGCTGCGATCGGTCTCTTGAAAGAGAATCCAACGGTTCTCTATTTGTGCATTACCGTATGGCGGTCGAGGAGAGAGAGCAGCCTAACAAGTTTAAATTTGAATTTAAATTTGCATTTAATGCATGCACATACCATGAGTGTTTCTGGGAACTCTGTGAAAGGGTCCTCAAGTCGTTCATAACTTTTTGCATTGTGATAGGAGAAAACCCGACGTGTCAAGTTCTTCTTCGGCAGCTCTCGATTAACTTGGGTGTGCAGAGCAGCGATGTTTTCCGCCCCTGTGAACTCTTGCAGTTCATCTCGGACAGATGCCGTCATGTTATTATGCACAACTTTTGGCTTTCGCACTTCTGCATCACAGCTTTGTGCTCGCTTCCTAAAACTTATAATTACCCTTGTACTTCTATCTACAATAGGCAGCTGAGTGAAATACAGTTAGCGGTGGGATCCTGGGCCAACAACGACGCGAATCTTTAGACGCCGGAAGAACTGCTAAATTCTGGGCGTATAATTGTTGTTTTTGAGTGCATTGTCATTTGCGCTCAAGATTGCTGGAAATGGTAAGATGTGAGCAGAGTTAGGTCTGACGGACTCATCGGTAGTCCGAAGTTGCAAGGTGGGACAAATCGGGTTTTTGGGAAAATGTCTTTAAAATTTCCTTCAAATGCAAAACCCGATGCGTTATATTTTGGGATGAGCATCGCCCAAAAACCCGATTTGTCCCACCTTGCAATTTCGGACTACCGATCACATCTCACCAAAAACGACAATTATACGCCGAGAATTTAGCAGTTCTTCCGGCGTCTAAAGATTCGCGTCGTTGTTGGCCCAGGATCCCACCGCGAACCGAATTTCACGCAGCTACCGACTATAACTGTCACCTGTAAATCTGCCTGGCGATTGTCCTTGCAGTTGTTGTCTTCACTACACTATCACCAACACAAAAATGTGGATTATCAGGACGGTCGGGATCACATGCCCATCTAAGATTTCACCAAATAAGCACAGAAATCGAAAAAAATGCACCTATCGTTGCTTATCCAGATGTAAGGCACTGGTTTAGTCGGAGTTCCTTCTCGCTTATACTTGTCGTTCGTTGCCATGCAGCGCTCACATCGCACCGCCATGTCACCTGATTCCTTCCGTCTCTTGATGACAAAAGTATAAGTATGGCCTTCATGAACTCTGCTCTGGTAGAGGGCCACTTGTCCACCGCGCTGGCTCTTCCCATATAAAACTGTTTCATTCATGCTAAAGTAAGATATTATTTCTAGAGGTAATAGGCAATCATATAAATCAAGGGAAAACAACACAAGTAACGAAGCATTACCATGCTTGTGTCGATTTCTTTGATTGTAGTAAATTGCTGGTTGGTGTGTTTTTGTTCCCTGTAGGAGCCACACAGCTTTGATGCCTCTAATTGTACGGTAAGTTGTGCAGCAGGGAGCCGAAAGTGGTTCATGAAAATACATTCGAGACTCTGTGACAGATCCGCTGCAACATATTCAACATTCTTCCAAAGCGTGTTGACAGTTATATATGGATTTCCCTTCGCCTCATGGGTCTTTCATTTTGTGTTGGTGGTGAGCGGTCGGACCGTTCCGCTGCTCTCTGAGTTAGCGGTCGACCTCCGTCCTCTACCAATCAAATGATTGCCCCGGCTCCTAGTAGGCATGGAACACCCTGGATGC